>JBBEEM010000065.1:0-69778 GCA_037305995.1 Sclerodermus sp. 'alternatusi'
CCTTTTAAATGTCAATGTTCAACATGGCATGTACACAATTGAAGTAATTCTTGATCTTGACCTACCCCATTTCTATTTTTACTTTCTACAAGTGAGTGCTACACATGTGTGAGATTCCGTGGACAACGCCGGTCCAATAATCTCACAATTTATTGCATAAATTAATTAGTTATTTCCGCGATTAGTGTTTAAAGTGATAATTAATAAAGTTACAAATATTGTGAAACATTGTGAATAATCACAGTGTTCATTGTAGTGTTTAAAAATATGTTAAAAGTGTTCGTGCAGTGATTGTGGTTATGTTGTGCTAATTTTTCAACAATTGTTTGGAAAATTAGGATAATAAATAATTTTCCACCCAAAGGGAAGCCATTCCACGACAGGATAAGGATATTAGGAAAGTGCGCAGTAAATGGTAAGTGTTTAACAGTATTAAATTAAAGAATTAAAATGTGTTGCATGTTGCCCTTGTCTAGATTGTTAAAATATTAATCAGGAGACTCGGTAGAGTCTCGCGCCAAGTAGTATAGCCTCACAGTGACGTCATGTGCTACTGTACGCGAGACACCGAGTATCTTTTTCCCGAAACATCAAAAATTTTAGTTCGATTTTTTAAAGAAATTTTAACGCCAAAATATGTTTTGAGACATCCTGAAGTTAAAAAACGAAAAAAAAAAAAAAAAAATTTCGTTTAAATTGCACCAAAATGCATAAAAGTGCATCTGTATAATTTTTTTTCATTTTTCATTTTTTGAAAAGTGCATGTTCAGTTCCGTCGTCGTCGTCGTCGTCGTCGTAAATAGATGTAAATAATTTGAAAAAAATATTTATTATACATTTTTACTTTTAGCCACCCTTGAAAATCTGCCATGGTTGATTACAGTGCGTGACGTCATATAGCTTTATATGGCGAAATATATTCTTCCGAACCAAAATACATGCAAATAACTTGAAAAATATATTATAAATATTTACTATTTTCGACTTTTGGCACCTTTTGAAAATCTGTCACTAGTAACGTCAGAGCGTGACGTCATAGAGCATGAAATAGCGAAATACTTATTCCGAATTTAAATAGATGGAAATTATTTGAAAAAAATATAAATTTTAACTTTTCCTATCACTTGAAAACTTTTTATTAATGACGTTACAACATGACGTCATAGAGCTTGATATAAGGAAATACGTGATATGAACTTAAATAGTTGGAGATACTATTAAAAAATATTATAAATTTTCAACGCTAACTTACAAAAATTAGTGAAATCCCCCTAAAAAACATCCCGATGTAAAAAAATACGCCAAGTAGTTATCCCCTTCTAAAAACCCCCTTATTCAAAAAATATATATTATTTATACACTTATTTAATGAATTCTCTTAATAAAGGTATAACAATAAAAAGAATATATTTATTTGAAATATATAGTCACTACAAAAAGTACATTATTTTTCTTATCTTGTTAAAAAGTATTGAAATCATATATAGAATAAAGCCAAATATGTGATTTTTATTTATTCTCAGCATATAGTTTATAAACAATATGTATAAAAAAGAGAAACTGCATTTGAAATGCAGATAGTTTATAAACAAATTGCATAAAAGCTTTTTATATATAGTTTATAAACAATATGTTTATAATTTTTTTATACAGAACTTGGCGAGCCTCCATGCTTTTTTAAATGACACACAATAATCATGTTAATTAAAAATATCTCACTCCTTATAATATATAGGAAAATGTTATAATTTCATAACTGCTATATGAAAACATTTGAAAATTCGTCGAGCGACATGCATTCGTTCTTATTACATGAAAAGAAGAGAAAATTCTTTGGCAGGAATTCATAGTTGCTACAGGACAAGAGCAGAGAATTTGTCGGCAGGATTTAAAGTAAAATCAAATGTCATTTAAAAAAGCATGGAGGCTCGCCAAGTTCTGTATAAAAAAATTATAAACATATTGTTTATAAACTATATATAAAAAGCTTTTATGCAATTTGTTTATAAACTATCTGCATTTCAAATGCAGTTTCTCTTTTTTATACATATTGTTTATAAACTATATGCTGAGAATAAATAAAGATCACATACTTGGCTTTATTCTATATATGATTTCAATACTTTTTAACAAGATAAGAAAAATAATGTATTTTTTGTAGTGACTATATATTTCGCACAGAAAAACATTAATAATTTAAAAAGGAGGCCCTAAATTAAAAAATTCCAAGGGGTAAAATGTTCTTAGAATTGCGTCAGGAATCACCCCTTAAAATATGTCTCCTTTTTTTCCGGACACCCTGTATATCTAGGATTAACGGGAATCATCAAATTATTTGAAGATCCAGTGCTAGATGTAAAAAAGAGTTGGATGAAATTAAGAAAACGAACACAGAAATTGTGAAGGTTGATGGGGACGTTGTTAAAGATGCCTGTGCAATTTTTGTGAGAGATTTCTGTATGACTTACCACAAAAAACATAAAACGTGACCAACAGTTAAAAGCTGTAAATCAATCCTGAAACCCTATTTCAAAAATAATTTAAGAATTCCTCTTTACATTCAAGAAGTTCTGGGAAACTGGAAAAATCTTATCTTCGATAAATTGTTTGATTACGATTATAGTCCGGATACTACCGAGTCACTTAAAGATTCCGCTACAGCTCAGCCATATAAGAATTGGGCTAGTCAATATGTGTGATCATTGCGCATTCAAAAACCTACATGGGAAATCAAAACCTAAATATATTGAAAAAAAAAGAGAGTATGAGAATTATAGAGATCTATCTTAACCAGAGTGAGGGAGATGTGTATAGGAAAATCCAAGAACTCGACAACTTATATTTCGATATTGATGGTTCAAATGCTGTTCTATGTAGAAAAGAACAAGAAATTAAAGAAGCAGGACGGATCTTCGTGAAACAGGCCTATGATCAAAGACTTGCACAAACATCCTCAGAAATGAATATTGCAAAATTTATCATGAGGTACATTCCTGAGCAAACAATAACTGAGGATGAACTATCCCAACTTGGACGACTGGCATCAGCCGTTAAATCCCAGGGAATTTTAGTCGAAATGTTATATCTGGATTTGAGCAAATGGAATACAAGATTCCGCCATAAACTTGTATATGACTTTGGAGTAATCATGGATCAAATGTTTGGGTTAAAAAATCTTTATGCTTATAACCATATTTGGTTCCTAAAAGCAAATATCAATCAATCAATATCGCACATTTTGTGCGATTCAATTATACCAGGAATCAGGATTCGGATGACGCCAAAATGCAGGAGAAATTAAAAGAGCGAAAAAGATGACTATAAAAAATAAAATACAATTTTATTTCAACTAAATAGTGGATACAAAAATATACAAAAAGTATGCACCGACTAAAGACCAGATGAGTCCAAAAGGGACTGCAAGATCAGAGGACCCGCTGCGAACGCAAGAGAGGTCAGGGTAAAGTTAGGGACTGGTCAAGCTGTGGTTGCTGAGCACGGAAACGTAGAAGGTGGTGGCTTCGAACGCGCGGAGTGAAATGGAAGCTGTCTGGGTAAAGATATTTGGCGACTACGAATAAATTCTGCTAATCGCAAATTGATATAGATCTCGCTATTAAATTTTGATAACGAGAGAGCGTCAATAGATACCAAGCCCAGGAACGATTGAAGCCCGACCATCTAGCGGTCGGCGCTTGTACTAAGACCCGCGCTCAACGGTCCACTTTCAAACAAACTCAAAATCCATAAACGCGTTCTCTAATTTAATGGAAAATTAAATTGAATTATATAATTTGTCGGTAAGTATATGTCGCTAAGGTACAAACGATCTTTGTAGAATCGGGCCTGTGTCGAAACAGTGTCCCCCATTTTCTTTCAGGACAAATGAATTTCCATTTGACCAGTAATGAGCATTTTTATGATTAAAGACACCGTCCTGGTCAAACTTGCTACTCTTTATCATGCAGCCATTGACAAAATAATCTTCTTTTTCTATAGTCTGTTGGTTTTATTTTCTATATTTTTATAAATTCGTAAGGATGTTGGCCATTTAAAATTCTATGAATCGACACATTGTCTACATTAAATTCCCTTGACATAGTCCCTGTACTTATTCCAGGTTCACATTTCACATTTCTTGAAACTGCATCTTTGAATTCAATTGTTTTCCTACTCCTTTATCTTCCAGTATCCAATTGTTTAGGTAGAAATTCTCCCGTATCACGCACTTTTTATATTAGTCCGTATAAATATATGGACTATACAGGGTGTCCCGAAATAATTGCGCTTCCTGTTAAGAGGTTATTCCTGACACTAAACTAAGTCGAAAAATCCTTAGCCACTTTTCAATCTGGAGCTTGGTTTTCAAGATATTCAATAATAAAGATATTATTAGTAAGACAGAGACAGACATATAGTTGAAGTGAGATGGGTGGTGCCGAGTTACGCACCGATTTATTCAGCACGGCCGAATTCAGCACGGCTTTTTTCAGCAAAGTCAAGATTGTGCACGACCAGACTCAGCACGACCTATTTATACACAGCGAATATTATGCACGACCGAATTGCGCACCATTTGTTTTTGGAAATAGACCGAATTCAACACAAAATTAAATTAACAAAAATATAACTAGATTCCTGCATAAAATAAAATTAGTGGGGTCCATTTCGACAGAAACAAATTCGACACACGTTTTTTTAACGTTTTCAATTTTAGTACGGATTTTTTGAAGCGACATTTTTCAACATTTCAAATTGAAATTAGAATAAGGAAACGAGGTTCTAAGTAGTTAACATCTGGTGGTGTGTATTGTCAACTCGTCGAAAACACGCGTGTCGAAGTGGTATGTATCGAAATGGAATCCACTAATTTTATTTTATGCAGGAATCTAGTTATATTTCTGGTAATTTAATTTTGTGTTGAATTCGGTCTATTTCCAAAAACAAATGGTGCGCAATTCGGTCGTGCATAATATTCGCTGTGTATAAATAGGCCGTGCTGAATTCGGCCGTGCTGAATAAATCGGTACGTAACTCGGCTCCTCCCAAGTGAGATAGCACCACTTTGTCTCACTTCAACTTGTAACGTGTGTTTTCGTGACTCCGGAAGGAGGTGAATCTCCCGAAGCCACAGCACAGTCACAATTATTTTAATTAGAAATAATAGAGCTCCTCACCCGAGAGGAAACCGACTCCTATATCAGAGGCCCAAAGGAGGTTCTCCTGTAGATGAGGACTAGGCTGTGATGTAATGCAAGAAATCACACAACTCGGATATTTTTCTCGCGGATTTATTGCTTCGATGCTATACAATATAAATAATTTAACAACCACCCAATAAGGGCCGAAACAGTATAAAATAAATTATTAACAACAACCCGCGCGGAGTGCCCGTATACCCCCTTTATCCTAGCCTAGTGTGGTCGGACTTTTACGGCAGTCCGACAGCGTCGACGACGCAGAGACCGCTGAGCTCTCTGCAACAACGGCCCCCACGTTACTGGGAATACACTGACCGGCAATGAACGAGTCCCTGTTAGGCATCGAGTATAGCATAAAGCAGGCTGGACAAATTTTCGCTCTCTCTTGCACGTGACGTCAAAATGCTCGTTGGCAGGGTGGTAGGAGAAGCGCCATGTCAATGTGTGTGTATCAAGTATAGGCCAGTGTATGGCAATACATTATATTATGTCTATAGGTTGACTGGCGGGGGCAAAGGAAAATGTGGTGGGAGGTGTTTCGATTCCTCATCCTCGTCTTACGCACGCTAAATAAGAAGGATAGCTTTATATGGGACGAAATCTCTGCGGACAAAAGTCGAGTCCCTATCTGCGTCCTTGTCTAGCGGCCGCTTTATAGTATGCCTTCAAAAGTATTAAACTATCCTTATCTCACGAGGAGAAGGAGGCGGCTAGCCCTCTCCACTTGGCATATTAATCCGTCTTTGTCTAATGAATGCAACTGATTGTTTTTCTCTTTCTATCTCTCACTTTCTGACTGGCGGGGGCAGAGGAAAATGTGGTGGGAGGTGTTTCGATTCCACATCCTCGTCTTACGCACGCTAAATGATAAGGATAGCTTTATATGGGACGAAATCTCTGCGGACAAAAGTCGAGTCCCTATCGGCGTCCTTGTTTGGCAGCCGCTTTAGCATACTCTCTAACTTATTAAACTTACCTTTTCTATCTAAGGAGCGCGCGCAACGCTAGGCCGCTCTTTGACACTTCCAACTTATGTGTCGCACTCTCACCTGTCTTTTCTACTTAATCTTATAGGAATGATTTTTTTGCAGGGAAAATAAATTATTACTTTAATCATTTTATAATTTATATTTATTTAAATATTTTTAGAGAAAGAGGCAGTTCCTTTTATAATAAATATAGGGTTCTTAAAAGAACCGATTTCTTTACATATTTTCTTTTTAATTATATTGTGTGGTTCTGAAAAGAACCGAACCTGTAAAAATTTATTTTTATTAATAATGAAAAACATTTGGGATTTAAGGAGAAGAAAAAGGTGTTAAATTATTAATTTCTTTTTAATATATTTTTTTATTTTTCCTCGTTCGTATTTTTGGTTCTTAAAAGAACCCATTTGTGTTGTGCGAACTTAGTGATTCCTGTTATCACTATTCTCTGGCTCTCAAAAGAGCCTTTGCGCTTTTTGAACATGTTGCTTCGGATAGTGGGCGTAAGATGCTCAATAATCCGTCCAAAGACCACCCCGCTCAATCACTTGATTCAATCGATTTGGAATCGATTGAATCAAATTACTAAGAAAATCTGGGGATTGCCGAAGCTCTTCCCAGACTTCCTTAGCGTGATTAAGAACTCCTGTCCTCGTCCGTAATCCCGCTGATTGCCAACGCCTGGACATGAATGCCCAGACGTTTTCAATCAGATTTAGATCTGGAGAACGAGCAGGCCACTCTACCAGACGGATCTCAGGATGGCGCCTAAACCACTCACGTGCCTCGCGTGAGGTGTGGACAGCGGAATTGTCCTGCACCAAACGGATCACTGGGACTTCATCGGCGGGGTATATGGCTCTCACACTGGGAAGAAACACTTCCTCCAAAATGGCGATATACTCCGTCGAATTCATCTTTGGAGATATCTCCACCAGTTCACCGATAGCGTCACCGCTGATCCATCCCCACACGCCGCACGTACTTCGTCCAGACCGGTGAGTCTGGACGACGTGGTTAGGCTCCAACCTGGTATCGTCTGGCCTCCAGACATGCATATTGTGGGTGGCAGACGATACGAAGACTTTTTCGTCTGTCCATACCGTTGCCTCCCACTCAGCAGAGGTCGTAAGGAGATTCTCCAGAGCGAAACCAACCCTCTGCTCGCAATGAGCAGGGGTAAGCGGGATCTTGTGCGCTGGTCGACGACAGAGGATGCCCGCCTCGTTTAACCGACGCCGGCCAGTGCGCTCTGAGGCTGGATAATCAATTTCTTTTACAATATTGCAAACATCTCCAAAAGGATTTGTTTGCACATATTCTAAGAGTAATTGATCCTGGTCTTCAGTGGTGGATCTTGCGCGACCATTGGTAGAACGTTGATCATGCAATGCATGATCACCGCCTTCCTGGTACCGCAAAATCCACCTCCTCACAGTTTTCACACTTACCCCCACTATCCGTGCGATTTGGCTAGCGGATTTTCCGCTTTCCCAATGTCCAATTATGCGTCCGCGAATCTCCGGGCAAATGTGAGGACCCATGTTTCTTGCGCAAAGTGCACTGTGGCAATGATTAATATGGAAAATCTAGACTATAATGTAATATCATTTAAAATATAAAATACAGTATGAGAATGTTTACATTTCTGTGCTTAATAAAAGTCAAAGGTAGCGCGGGTTTAACGGAGCGATTGAAGTTGCGCTATTGGTAAGATAAAAGGATAAGCCGCGAAATTGTAAAGAATACAGGATCACGAAGATTAGTAATGCATGATTAGTTATATATTAAATAATAAAGAAAATATTTAATTTGAAAATATATAAATTATGCGTAATTCTGGATAGTTTTATTAAGCGTCTGTTTAACGCAAAGTCGGTCTTTGGACGGATTATTGAGCATCTTACGCCCACTATCCGAAGCAACATGTTCAAAAAGCGCAAAGGCTCTTTTGAGAGCCAGAGAATAGTGATAACAGGAATCACTAAGTTCGCACAACACAAATGGGTTCTTTTAAGAACCAAAAATACGAACGAGGAAAAATAAAAAAATATATTAAAAAGAAATTAATAATTTAACACCTTTTTCTTCTCCTTAAATCCCAAATGTTTTTCATTATTAATAAAAATAAATTTTTACAGGTTCGGTTCTTTTCAGAACCACACAATATAATTAAAAAGAAAATATGTAAAGAAATCGGTTCTTTTAAGAACCCTATATTTATTATAAAAGGAACTGCCTCTTTCTCTAAAAATATTTAAATAAATATAAATTATAAAATGATTAAAGTAATAATTTATTTTCCCTGCAAAAAAATCATTCCTATAAGATTAAGTAGAAAAGACAGGTGAGAGTGCGACACATAAGTTGGAAGTGTCAAAGAGCGGCCTAGCGTTGCGCGCGCTCCTTAGATAGAAAAGGTAAGTTTAATAAGTTAGAGAGTATGCTAAAGCGGCTGCCAAACAAGGACGCCGATAGGGACTCGACTTTTGTCCGCAGAGATTTCGTCCCATATAAAGCTATCCTTATCATTTAGCGTGCGTAAGACGAGGATGTGGAATCGAAACACCTCCCACCACATTTTCCTCTGCCCCCGCCAGTCAGAAAGTGAGAGATAGAAAGAGAAAAACAATCAGTTGCATTCATTAGACAAAGACGGATTAATATGCCAAGTGGAGAGGGCTAGCCGCCTCCTTCTCCTCGTGAGATAAGGATAGTTTAATACTTTTGAAGGCATACTATAAAGCGGCCGCTAGACAAGGACGCAGATAGGGACTCGACTTTTGTCCGCAGAGATTTCGTCCCATATAAAGCTATCCTTCTTATTTAGCGTGCGTAAGACGAGGATGAGGAATCGAAACACCTCCCACCACATTTTCCTTTGCCCCCGCCAGTCAACCTATAGACATAATATAATGTATTGCCATACACTGGCCTATACTTGATACACACACATTGACATGGCGCTTCTCCTACCACCCTGCCAACGAGCATTTTGACGTCACGTGCAAGAGAGAGCGAAAATTTGTCCAGCCTGCTTTATGCTATACTCGATGCCTAACAGGGACTCGTTCATTGCCGGTCAGTGTAGGTCGTCTAAAACACCCAGGAGCTTTTCAGGCAACCTGGGCGGACGTTCCCTGGGGATAAGGACTAGGTCCCGAGCTCTACGACTGCTGCGACAGTCGGAGCACACGATGCAACCGGGCACGGTCAAGTCCGTGTCCCTTGACCGGCTCTTCACGCTCTACCCAATAAAAGAAAAAGAGCGCGTGGCGCTCCACTTACTACTTAGGTAGTCCAAATCGACGTCGTTATGGTAGTCCGAATCCGCCAGAAGTCCTTCGCGGGTATCCACCTGTGAGGTTCCTTGAAGCGGTACACTCGACACTACACCAATCGCCCGAAAACTATCGGCTTCTGCTTCGAGCGACACACGACGCTTGCCTAGACGGTCCAAGTAGAACCGAATCGCACAAACTAGAGTCTCCAGCGACACACGTCCGCTCGCTGAGACGATTACTAGTAGGAATAACAGCCAGCTGATCGCGCGATATCAGCCGGCCCCAGCAAGAGAATCTAGAACATTTAAATTCCCTTCAAGGACGCCTCATTAGCTAATACTAACATAATGATCAACGGTAATCAGCTGTGCCGAATAACAACAACAGCGATCACCGTTGGCGTCCCGGGCCGAGCTCAGCTGATGCTATCATCTGGAATATTATAATATTCCAATCAGCTGAGCCTGTAACGCATTTTTAATAAAATGCCACGTTACAAACTATCAGAGTATCTCTGTTTAACTAATGGTATCTTTATCATTGAAAATCTTGAAAACCAAGCTCCGGATTAAAAAGTGGCTAAGGACTTTTCGACTTAGTTTAGTGTCAGGAATAACCCCTTAACAGGCAGTGAGTTTATTTCGGGACACCCTGCATAGTGTAAAATAGTATTGCCCGTACAAATGTATCATGTTAAGATATTCATTGTTTGAATAATTCATTTTGAATAAAATATTCTATAGGTAATATAAATTTTCAAAACCTCCCCATGAGTCTATTGAATTTTTATTATCAAGTTGCTAATACCAATCAAGCGACATTAAATCATCGTCTATTAGTTACACTCGTATTATTCTATAAAAACAAAAAAATTAATACATTATTTTTAATTATATTAATACTAATATCAATTAATGTTATGAATTGTTATATTAATTATTATACAAAGTATGAGAATCACCTACATAAAAATTTTAAAGATTTCTAATTCACCTTAAAATGTTTTTTTAGGTCATTGTTATATCCTCTATCTTTAATAACCTCGATACTCTGAAATTTTTGAAAACTTCAAGCGAGTCTCAATTCTTTCAAAATATAAGTTTTCACTGCTAAGTATCACTAGAGCCCTGATGAAGAAAGCAGGAATGTTGCGTATATTATTAATAATTTATAATTATAATTGAAATTGTATAAAAATAAATGTATAAAATGTAAATAAATTATAAATATAGAAATTGTTATTATAATGTACATAGTTCGTAAATAATATTATAAAATATAAATATTTTAATTTAAAAAAACATTAACGTTGTTAATTTTTTATATACAATTTTTTTGAATAATTAGAAATGCATGGGAACTTGTGTGTGTGTATGTGTAAGAAATATGCGATTTGTACGTGTTAATTGATTCGCGTAGAAAACGCCGGTCCATGTATAATAATGTTAACACAGTTCACACAGGTATTAATTATTAATTATTTCTCTGCATATGTTATAAAAAGTATTAGTTTATAAAACATTAAACCTTTCGAAACGTGGTGCAAGTAATTACATTAAGTATCAGAAAGCAAAGTAGTGAATGACAAGTGAGCAAACTTACTATGGTTATGTGATATTGTTTAGTTTTGTAATTTTTATTTTATTGGATAAAGGAGAATTATGAGTAGTGCCTGAAAGTAAAATAGGAAGCGGTATGTAACCGTATAAATAAATGGAAGAAATGAGATAATTTAATAATTTAATGAAAGAAGATCTTTGGAATACGACATGTAAAAAAAATAAAGAATAAGATAATTATTTTCTGCTGGGATTCGAACTCTTGCCGATTGAACGCAGTGCCTCCTGTCAGTAGGTTCAACAGCGTCGCCTCTGGAAACTTGAAAAATTTACGCATTGGCGTCGTCGGACGATTAAACAAAGACGCCACTCAAAATACGGTTGAGCGAGAGAAAAGGAAATAGGTGACAGCTACCATAAGAATTGGACAAACGGACGCTGGGATATCGGCCACGCGCCCGTATGATCTTTCTCTCTCGTGCTACGTCATCCGTGTAGGATGGAGAACCGGCGGAGGAGAGTGAGCGCTGAGTGAGAGGCAAGTATATTCCCTCGCACTCTAGGCGCATGGTGGGGACGCTCTGAAACTAGTGCCTAGTGATATTCCGGACTCCATTAATGTCCGCCATTGTACATGTCTTTTTTGCATTCAAATGTAACAAAAATTAGTTCAATATAAATATTAGGACAAAATATTTATTATTCAAGAAATAATTATAATTTCTCTCTATTTTTATAAACATTAATTGAATATATTAATTGATAAATGATGAAAGATAAGAATTCAATACATTCTTTATAATTATTCAATTAATACTTATCATAAATAAATTTTAATTGAATAATCAGCCATTAATAATCCTTACTATTAATTCAATAATAAGGATTATTAATGGCTTTAAATAATTTTATTTTAAAACATTTTATTAAATACTTTGTAATTAAAAGTCACGCGGGTGACCCACTATTTTAATATGCTAACTACGGAATTGTGTTGCTACGTCACCACTATGTCACAGCCCGCGAAAGACAGCCAATAAAATTATGTACACAAAATCATTAATAATTCAAAATTGAAGCTTTAAATCAGAAAATAGCAAAAGAAAAATAGTTTTAGAATTTCTTCAAGAATCACCCCTTTCAAGGAAGTGCGGTTGCTTTGTAAAACCTTGTATAATTCTTTAACTTTTAATAAACTATGAATCTCTATAGTAACAACAAAAGAAATAAGTTATGTCGTTTTCGCATTTTAAAAAGTACACAGATTCTAAAAAGTTTGCATTATATTGACATTTTAGAGTCAACTTCAACGAGTCGAGATTTTAGAGTTAACAAAGTCGATTATGAAAAGTCGGCTTAAAGTCCGACTTTAAGTTATGTGCATTGGGATATGTCTAAAGAAAGTTAACTAAAAGTCGACTTCAATCGTCAACAAAAAGGCGCTAATAAAAAGTCAACTTACAGCTGACTTTAAGCGACAACGAAAAGAAACCAGAAAAAAATCGACATAAAGTCATCTGTTTTTGGACTGTCCAAAAAAATCAACTTGTAGTCAACTTTTAAACAAGTGTGCTATTAAGTTGTGTTCTGAAAAATGACTAGAATAGAATTAATTGCAAATTGTTTGTTTATCTTATTAATTTTGAATAGAGTTTATACAAATACTCTTCAACAACAACAAAATGTAATTCTTCTGTTAGGTAAATAAAAATTATTTTGTGTTCATATTACTATTGTATTTTACAACTGTATAAGTAAAATATTATATTTTCATTTCAAATTTTGTATCAGTTTTATGTAAAATTAATATAATTTAGCTAAATTTTATGTTTATTAGCCGATGATGCTGGCTTTGAAATGAGATCTTATTTAAATAAAATCTGTCAAACACCAAATTTAGATAAATTAGCAAAAGATGGTTTACTATTCAATAATGCATATACTTCTTCTAGTAGTTGCTCTCCAAGGTACTTATAAATACTATACATTTAATAAATTTATTTAAATTAAAATAATAACTATAAGTAATACATGTTTGCTTTTTATTCTTTCAAAAGTCGTTCAGCTATATTAACTGGATTACCTAGCCATCAAAATGGAATGTATGGTTTACACCAGGGAGTGCATCATTTTAATTCTTTTCAAAATATTCAAAGCTTGCCAAAGATATTAAAAGAGAATAATATACGAACTGGTACGTAAAGTCAGTATAATTAAATATTGAATTTTAGCAATTATATTTATACTTAATCTATTGTTATTGTTGTTATATATTTTATTATTTTAGGAATTATTGGTAAAAAACATGTAGGACCAAATGATATTTATGCATTTGACTTTTCTTATACTGAAGAAAATGACTCTATTCTTCAAGTGGGACGTAATATCACAAAAATAAAGCTTTTAGTTAGAGAGTTTTTATCAGAGAATAAAACAGAGTATAAACTTTAATGTGAGAAATTAACCAATAACTGATGATATAAAACTTTATTACATGAGCAATAAATTGGAGCATGTGGAACTTCTTAAAAAGAATTTAAATGGAGATGAATTTTAAATTGAATAAGGATGATTTTAAATAAATAAAAATTAAATTATGTTTCAACTCTTATACATAAATAGTTATTTAGATAATTACAATTAAGTCTTAAAATCTCTGCACCATCAGTTATAGGTTTAAAATTAAATAAAAGTAGGCAGATTTATTCAAACATTTACCATTTATACCTTCTTCTAGACCATTCTTTTTATTAGTTTCTTTTCATGATCCACATCGATGTGGTCATTCATACCCAGAATATGGTAATTTTTGTGAAAAATTTGGTAATGGTGATATAGGAATGGGAATTATTCCTGACTGGCATCCAATATATTATCAATGGGAACAAGTGAAAGTTCCTTATTTTGTTCAAAATACAGAAGCAGCGAGGAGAGACATTTCTACACAATACACTGCTATTTCTCGCTTAGACCAAGGTAAAATATACATTATGTAGTAATATGTGAAAAATATAAACTTAATATTATTAAAACTATTATAATTTTAGGTGTAGGTTTGGTTCTTAAAGAGATTGAAAATGCAGGATTTAAAAATAATACATTGATAATGTATACTTCTGATAATGGGATACCTTTTCCTAATGGTCGTACTAATTTATATGATTCAGGTATATTTAAAATTTGTATCCTAAGAAAACTTGATTACTTATATGGATATTTGAAAACAAATTTAATTGTAATTCTATTTAAATATTATCTAGATGTGTGTGATGCCTTTGATACTTATTATTTTAATTTCCTTGAAAACATTTAATAATAGAATCAAGTAATGCTAATCATTTTAAAAATTTTAAGGATTTAAGTTTTCAAAAATTTGTTAAGACTTTAAAACATTATTTATAGAAGTATAACAGCTAAAATTAAACTGTGAGATAATCAATCCTTTTTTTACCATCAAAGTTAAATATCTAATTATACATAACTCCCCTACTAAACACAATTTGCAATGGTAATATAACTTGAAAGTAACATAATGTTGCAATTGTTATATTTAATTAGTGTTGCAATTATATATATATACAATGATATTGTAATCAAGTAACTGTTATATAATCAAAATACAGGGTGTAACAATGATCTCCTTCGAGATTTTAAGGGGTTGTATAAGGAGTGATTCTAAGACGATTTTATTTACCACTTTTTAATTTAAGACTTAGTTTTAAAAATATTCAATGACTAAGATGCTATTAGCTAGACAGAGACTGTTAGCTAGTTGAAATGAGATAACATTACTCTCTCTTCAACCAACTGACTCTCTGTCTAATTAATAGCATCTTTGTCATTAAATATTTTTAAACTAAGTCTTAAATCAAAAAATGATAAATAAAAAAACATCTTAGAATCACTCCTTCTACATCCCTTTAAAATTTTGAAGGAGATAATTGTTACACCCTGTAGTAGTATTCTATTTAAAAATGTTTTAAGTTCACATTACAATTTAATAGATCTATATTTCTTATTATGTTCATGAGAAGGAAATTGTAATTTAGGTGTAAATTATTAATAACGTTTTTCTTACATTATTCGTTATACATATAAATTATAACTATAATATAATAAAAATATAACTGTGTTCAGTGGGAGGTTGACAGTGAATGAGTTAAAAAAAATAATTATAAATATTTATAAAACACAAATTTAAAAAATTAAATTTATTGTAATTATTAAAATCTACATAAAAGTTATAGAACTATAAGCTTAGTTAAATAGTTTCCAGTGTATTATTTAAATTTTTTTATCATTTATTGTTACAGACAATAATTTCTAAGATATTAAAATAATTTCTGTAAACGATCTTATTTAAAATTTTAGGAATGGCTGAGCCAATGATCCTATCATCACCATTTGAAAAAAAGAGAAAGAATCAAGTAACATACAGCTTAACTTCTCACTTAGATATAGTACCAACTGTATTAGATTGGTTTAATATATCTTATATAAATAAATCTGTATGTGATAAAATATCATGCATACTTACTGGTAAATCTTTGCTTCCTCTTCTTAAAGAAGGTAAGATATGATTAATTTTATGTTTATTGTATTTTTGTAAATAAATATACTTATAATTTGTTTCTACAGAATCAAAGAATAATGATCAAGTAATTTTTGCTAGTCAATCACATCATGAAATAACAATGTATTATCCAATGCGTGCAATTAGAACTAAGAGGTACAAGTTAATACATAATTTGAATTATAAAATGCCTTTTCCTGTAGACCAAGACTTTTATATTTCTCCATCATTTCAGGTAATTAATATGAATATAAATCAAAATTATAAACATATAATTTAAATTTTATAAACTAAAACAGAATTATTTATACGCATTTATTTTCTTTTAGGATATAATCAATAGGACACGATTGAACGAATCATTGCCATGGTATAAAACTTTACAAGATTACTATAAAAGACCAGAATGGGAAATGTATGATTTAAAATATGATCCTATTGAGAGGCAAAACATAGCATATAAAACTTCTATGAAGGCAATTAATCAAATTATATATTTTTTAAATATACATATATATAGTGCAACAATGATATATTCCATAAACTTAAGGGATTGTAGAGGGGATGATTTTAAGACTATTCTTCATTTACCACTTTTCAACTTGAAGCTTAAAATTCAAGATATTGAACGATAAAATTACTATTAATTAGAGAGATGATCAATTGATTGAAATGAGAAAAAGTCATTCTGTTCTTCTCCAACTATCTGACCATCTCTGTTTAACCAACAGTACTTTTATCATTGAATATTTAGAAAATTAAGCCTTGGATCAAAAAATGATATATTAAAAATCATCTTTATATTACTTTCTCCATAACCCCTTAAATTTATGGAACATGTCATTGTTATACCTTGTATATATATGCAGAGTGTGACAATGACATTTCATAAATCTAAGGGATTATACAGGGGGTTATTTCAAGACAATTATTCATTTACCACTTTTCGATCCAAGGCTTCATTTTCAAGATATTGAATTATAAACCTATTATATAGACAAAGATAGTCGGTTGAAGTGAGATAGCATTATTCTGTTTTACTTGAACTATTTGACTGTCTCTGTCTAACTTAATATCTTTATTATTGATCAAAAGGTGGCAAATGAAAAATAGTTTTAGAATCACTCCTTCTACAACCAGTTAAATTTATAGATTATGTCAATTTTATACCCTATATACATAAATAATATTTAGTTTTTGCCTTTTCTTAACAGGATGTATTTACTAATCTGAAGGATAGATTGTTTAAGTGGAAATTGGATACACATGATCCATGGTTATGTTCCCCGCATGGTGTTCTTGAAAATACTGTTAAAGAAAACAACAATAATCCACAGTGTAAACCACTTTATAATGAATTTTAAAAGATATTATAAAATTAATAAGTGTATTCCACACTTAATTAAAAACATTTATATTTGTAATAAAAATTTATATATATATATATATTTTAAAATATGATATTTTAAAATACTTCTGAAGTAGTCATACTTTTCATATCTTTTTCACGATGTTTAAATAATAATTCATTTAAATGATGAATATACAAAGATGATTTATTCATAGAATTTTTAACGGTGTTTAATTCCCTTGTAATATCATCTACCTTAAAATAAAATTACAAAATATTCATATTAATTTAAAAAACGTATTGTATACATACCACTGAACACAGTTATATTTTTATTATATTATACTTATAATTTTTATGTATAACGAATAATATAACAAAAAGGTAGCTAAAAGTCTACGTGTAAACTACAATTTTTTACTCATAAACTTGAGAAAAAATATAGATCTATTAATTTGTAATTGTAAGCTTACAACATTTTTGGATCTAATACTTACATTTTTATTATATAACAATTACACCAATGCAATATAATTTATATATATATAATTGCAGCATTAATTAAATATAAGAATTGCAATATTATTTGCTACTTCCAATTCATGTAGCTACTACAAATTGTGTTCAGTGGGTTATGTGTAATGTGAAAATATTTTAATAAAATATATATTATATCAAATTTAACTTACATATTGTTTATATCGTACAAAACGATTATATTTTTGGTTACTATGATAAATTTGTTTAACTTGTATTATGAATACAACGCACAACACTAAACTTCCCAATAAAATAAATAAATTTATAGTTTGAAGACAACGTAGAACCAGCATTATACTATAAGAGGTTAAGTTATCTAAGTTTAGCTATGTATTCTGTTCTCTATTTCTCAAAAAAAAAATTACAATTAAAATCATACTGGAAGGAAAAGGAAAATAAGCGAGTAGCATTGATTTGAGAGAGAAAGCCTAATAAGGGGAAGCATCGCCTATGTTCCCGTGATACTCTCCGCCTGTCTCAATCTAGTGGCACTTCTTCACCGTCACCTATACAGGAAAGAAAGAGAAGAAAGCATTCCTGCTGAGCGGCTGTCAGACAAGGACAACGATAATGATGATAGTCCGTGAATCAACATTTCCCCTATTTAGAATCCTTGTCTTACTCATAGTAGTAAACAAGGATGAAATTCAGAACGCCCTACACCATTTTTCCCCTTTTTCAATCGAGGGATATTGGTGAGAAAAGGAAAACAAGTGAGTAGCACTGATCTGAGAGAAAAAACCGAGTCAAGGGAAGCATTGCCTATATTCTTGCGATACTCTCTATACTCATGACACTTCTTCGCCTGTCGTACACAGACCGGCACGGATGGTGTCCCTACCCGACATAGAGTATAGCATTTACCAGGCTGGACAAATTTGCCCTCTCACTCGTACGTGACGTCAAATGCTTATTGGTGGGGTGGCAGGAGAAGCGCGATGCTGGTCTAAATATATGAAGTATAGGCCAGTATATGGCAATACACTATACCATGCTATCTCTCTCAAATGCACGGCCGAGGGTTTCCTTTTCTTTTTCTTTAGCTATAGGTTGTCTGGCGGGGGCAAAGGAGAACGTGGTGGGAGGTGTTTCGATTCCTCATCCTCGTCTTACGCACGCTAAATGATAAGGATAGCTTTATATGGGACGAAATCTCTGCGGACAACGATGGTGTCCCTATCGGCGTCTTTGTCACGCAGCCGCTGCAGCATGCCTGTAAAATCATTAAACTATCCTTTTTCGACTAAGGAGCGGGCTACGGCAGACTGCCATTTGACAACTCGGCGTGAAATGTCAAACGTCAAACGCTGCACGTGCTGATATTATGAGCACTAAATTTGACATTATTTCTCATGCTTTTTTATAGGAGATGATGCATAATTATTTTGTGCATACTTACTCATTATTTTTAGGATAAATAATTTTTTTATGGGAAAAAGCTGTTCCTGTTGCACAAATTTCGGGTTCTTAAAAGAACCGTTTTTGGCGATACGTCATTATTCCTGCCATGATTCCAAATCGATTGAACCAAGTTGCGAAGAAAGTCTGGTTCTTGCTTCGGCAAGAATTTCGGCTCCTCCCAGATCTTTCTCGCGTGATCGAGAACTCCTCTCCTCGTCCGTAATCCCACTGATTGCCAACGCCTGGACATTAATGCCCAGACGTTTTCAATCAAATTTAGATCTGGAGAACGAGCAGGCCACTCTACTAGACGGATCTCGGGATGGCGCCTAAACCACTCACGTGCCTCGCGTGAGGTGTGGACAGGGGAATTGTCCTGCACTAATCGGATCACTGGGACTTCATCAACGGGGTATACCGCTCGAACACTTGGAAGAAAAACTTCTTCCAAGATAGCGATATACTCCGCGGAATTCATCGATGGAGATATCTCCACCAGCTCACCGATAGTGTCACCACTAATCCAACCCCATACGCCGCACGTACTTCGTCAAGACCGGTGAGTCTGGACGACGTGGTTAGGCTCCAACCTGGTATCGTCTAGCCTCCAGACATGCATGTTGTGGTTGGCGGATGATATGAAAACCTTTTCATCGGTCCATATCGTTGCCTCCCACTCAGCAGAGGTCACAGGGAGATTCTCCAGAGCGAAACCAACCCTCTGCTCTTGATGAGCAGGGGTAAGCGGAATCTTATGCGCTGGACGACGACAGAAGATGCCAGCTTCGTTGAGACGACGCCGGCCGGTGCGCTCAGAGGCCGGAAAATCAATTGCTTTTACAATGTTGCAAACATCTCCGAAAGGATTTGCTTACACACATTCTAAAAGTAATTGATCCTGATCATCGGTGGTTGACTTTTTTACCTCCGCGGTAAAAAAAACAACGCAAAACTCACAGGACTAACAGACTAACACTAAAACGCTAGAGTGGCGTCCCACTCACTTTCGTCGATCCTCGCTCCGTCTCGATTTCCTTGTAGCTACTTCTGCTCCTTCCGGTACGGTTCAGCGACGATATGCAGATCCAGTGATCCGAATTGCACAGATTCCCTCCATCGGATGAGGATTCCTCTTCTATTTTCTCCAACGGCCGTCCACAAAAATCCGTTGGCCAAAAAGTTTACGCTACTGCACTTTCTTTATTACATATTTAGCAACTAAGAATAATCCATAGCAGGACAAATACTTTTTTCTCGTATTCTGGAAATATTTCCACTGGACTTTAATCGGCATCACGACCACGGCCAGCCACAAATCAATTCACAGTCCTGTGAAAGTATCATATTTAACGTATCTCAGTGTTCATCTTTATTGCTAACCTATCTCATTACTTATAACATATATTTAATGGTTTAAACATTGTAGAATAAACTTGTTCGATTGTATTAAGTTCCTAATTCCTTTGTTCTCATGCCGGCATTTTTTTCTTTTGTTATACGGCGATTCTTGTTGCCTCTAACACTTCTATTCTATACAATACGTAATTGTAAGAAGGTCATCGCGCCCACTCCCAAACGCCGATCCACGACACCGGGTTAATAATCTGTCATCGCGTCGGTCGACATCTATCATCCATCGTGGGGGTGATAAGCGGTCGTCGTTGAGGGGGCGCAAGGGTGAGCCGATTACCCCCTAAGGCTGTCATACGAATATAGAGCGTCTGACAGACTAGATCCTAGCATTACTTTCAGGAGGTGCATCTGTTTTCACAAAATTGCTAGGGTCGAAGTCGTTTTTCTGCAAAGAACTTCAAGATCTTCCGACTTGGAATACGAGCGAACTCTTTTTTTTAACTGGTCAAGGGAATTGGAAAATAGAAGCCCTTTGTCAGCCTGACCTGGATACTGGGCAACCTGCAAAGCATCTATGTAACCAAAGATCATCATTGAGAAGTCCGACCCACAAAAGGACGTCAACGCTAAAAAACTTCCTTCCACTTCAGTAGAGTTTAAGATTGCTGTTTGGCCTCCGACATCGGTCCACCACTTCGGTGTGGGGCAAGGCAGTTTTTTACCCCCCAACGCCGGTCCTCCGCTCCGGTGGGGGGCAAGGCAGTTGTTTGCCCCCCGACGCCGGTTCTCCACTCCGGTGGGGGACAAGGCAGTTGTTTGGCCCACGATGTCGCTCCTCCACTCCGGTGTGAGGCAAGGCAGTTGTTTGCCCCCCGACGCCGGTCCTCCACTTCGGTGGGGGGCAAGGCAGTTCTTTGGCCCCCGACGCCGGTCCTCCACTCTGGTGGGGGGCAAGACAGTTATTTGGCCCCCGAAGCCGGTCCTCCACTCCGGCGGAAGGCAAGACAGTTATTTGGCCACGAACCGCCAATCTTCCACCTTTGGTGGAAGACAAGATTGGGGGCGCAAGGGCGAAACGGTCCCCTAAGGCTGTTATGCGAATATAGAGTCTCTGACAGCCGAGATACTAGCAATACCTTCACGTGATGCCCCGTGTTTTTACAAATTGCTAGGGTCACCGGAGGATGATTCGGCTGTTGCAAGTCGTCGGTCGGCGTCGGTCTTCCATCGCCGTGGGTGATTCGGCTGTCGCGGGTCACGGGTCGTCGCTTGGTGTCGCAAGGGGGAGCCGGTCACCTAAGATTATCATGCGAATATGGAGCCTCTGACAGCCTAGATCCTGGCAATACCTTCACCAGATGCCCCTGTTTTTACAAAATTGCTAGGGTCGAAGTCGATCAACGACTATCATCCACCATCGCGGATGATAAAACCATCGTCGCGTTGGCCTTACGCGACATTAAGACATGAGTTTCTTGTTGTTATCCAATTTTTACGAGCATCATTTTTAGTTCATATAAAACGTCTTTCCTGGTCTACTATGAGTAAATTTTAACACTGAAAAAACTGAGATTTCTATTACCACCATCAAATGACATTTAAAAGAAGGCAATCTTTTTGGAAAAGTAGCAGTAAAAAAGCCATTGCTTCGTCCAATTAATAAAAAAAGAAGCAATTAGAATGGGCTAAACTACAGAAAAATTGGACAATCAATGACTAAAAGAAAGTATTATGGGCGAATGAATCAAAGTTTGAATTATTTAATTCCAAGCGTAGAAAATTTGTGCGTCGTGGGCGCAATAAAATTATGGCACCACAATGCTTAGTTCCCACTGTCAAGCATGGCGGTGGTTCTATCCTGGTATGGGGAAGTTTCTCAGCCTCAGAAGTTGGAGAACTAGTGAAAATATCCGGTATTCTCAATAAACAAAAATTTAAGGAAATTTTAATAAATTATACTATTCCTTCCGGACTAAAATTAATTGGACGAGGTTTTATATATTAACAGGATAACGATCCAAAGCATACGTCAAAATTATGCAGAAATATATTAGTCGAAAATAAAAATAAAAAAAATTTTTTTTTTAAATTATAAATTGGCCGCCCCAGTTCTATTTAGAGAGCCGGACCGAGTAGACGTGTTTATCTAGCGCGTGTTATTGTTCCCAAATCTAATCTAATAATATAGTCTAAATTTATGAGTATTAGGCTCTTTCTAATCTCTACTGTTCGTAAGTTGTAAAACCCCCTTCATTCATGTTAGTGTTAAAAACTAAGCGGAGTACAGGGTTATACCCTGTCCTCGCCCATTCCAAACCTAGGGAGTGCTTCTGAGTGCAGGAGTCTCGCACAAGAGCCCAAAATGATTCATCAACCGACTGCTCAACTACCAAATGTGTCAACTACCAAAACCAGCTCCAGCTGGTAAGGTATTATCATCGATGCATATGACGACATCACCATTAAGAAATACATAAAGGCCATAGGTGAACTAGTCCACCCGAACAATATCAGATTCGCCTCCAAAATTTCGAATAGTAGAGTTTGTATCTATCTGTCGTAAAAGGCCCTAGTTGACAGACTCTCATCAGAAAACGCCAAAATTATTGTCAAAGGTCGGACCTTACCAATAAGGCCACTAATTACAAAATTAGTTAGAATCATAATGTCCAATGTCTTTCCTACTTTGCCACATCAAACATTATCAAATTATCTACAAAACAAAAATATCAGACTGACTTCATCTATTCAATTCATTAGAGCTGGATTTAATGAAACTGGTTATACTCGCATCATGAGTTTTCGCCGTCAGGTTTACATACACCCAGAAGATGTGAGTAAACCACCAGACAGTTTCCTTATTGATTATGAAAACTCTTTGTACAGAGTATTTATAACTTTAGATAATTTGGCTTGCTTTATCTGTAAACAAGAAGGACATGTGGCTAAACACTGTCCCTCACTACAATCCTAAGAAAGCAACAATACTCAACAGAATAAGGATAATCCCCATCCCCATAATAACCACCCCCCCCCCCCATTATGCCATCCACCCATACCAACGAAATATTTAGCAATGACTCCAACAAAAATAGTCCAAAACAACCAGCTCATGATCCAGACCAGCTTAAAAGTGCCTTTAAAAAGACCTCTTTCCTCCCACTCATTGTCATTCACATCCTCACAGAGGATACCTATAAAGAAATTGTCTACAGAGACAAATATTAAACTCAATGCCTTGCTCCAGGAACCAATTCCAACAGATTAGTCAGCTCTAGCAGTCGATCCTCCCCAAAACAAAATGCCACCCCCTCCCTCAACTAATTTAACACCAAAAAAACGCCCCAAAAAAGTGACAGCTGTAGTTGATAGCTATGACTCTAATGAAACTAAGGCAAAAGAAGAAGAGATCGACAGTATCCTACAACCGATCAAGTATATTTTGATCCAACATCCTGACGCCTATGTCCTAAACTACCCCCAACTCAGAGAATTCCTAATTAAAGCCAAAGGAAACTCTAACTTAATCAAACTAGCTCTTGAATACTCAGACAATACCTCACAAATAACTAAAATGCTTAGGGAAATCTATATTAGCCTAAACGACAGAGCTATTAAAAACAGATTAACCAAAATTATCAAAAAATTAGAGAATTATTCCTCGTGGTCACATATAGACAATGACAATGATTCTTGTAACACACGAATTTACCGTTCCTCTGGAGCAGGGTGAAACCCCAGAGGATATCGCGATACAAATATTTAATATTCCCCGGTCGTCCGGGAGGAAAGAGACCGAAGGGTGGAGTTTTAAGAAGCCACGGGTGACCCTGGAAATAATAACGGGATGGGACGTGTCAAAACAACAACCAATTAAATCGATTAACCGTTTATTGTTGCGGCGACCGATCTCGCTCGCAACTTCCACAAATACAAGAGAAATCCGCAATAAATTATACAATAAAATACGCACTTCAACAAATCGGGAGCGCCCGCTCGCTCTTCGCTCGCGACACGTCCTTTCTTCCGCAGCACAAGCCAGCGGCTATACCGCGAAGACCTTCTGATTACTCAGAAGTCACTCGACCCTGCGAGAGGAGATTCTCCAACACGAGGGCAAGTGCTTCACGGGATGCTTCGGTGCAGCCTGGAAAGTACCGTAAACTTTCCGGCGCAGGTGAGTTGGTTAGCCTCCACGGGAAACTAAACAAAGACGAATGCACAAACTCACAAAAAATACAATCAAGTGGCGCTCCACTTACATTAATCGCCGGTCAGTCAGTCAGTCCGCTAATAGGGCGATCCTCAAATCACTCGGTTCTGCACGAGATCCTCAAATCCGCACCGCTGGCACAATTCGATATCACCGGAGACCACGAATCTTCACCCTCGCGAAACCTCGACCGAACCGGAACACATATAACAAGGCAATGAGGAAAGATCGTTGAACTGTCAAACTGACAGTTCAAGATCCCTCCCCACGCACACAACCGTTTCCGCAAATACCAACACAGCCGGACGCTTTGTTTTGGAATTCGGAGGAATCAGTCTAACCCGATGTTAGACTGCGCGCAATGAGCGAGACAGAGACAGACTCTGCTACACCCGGCCGTCAGATAGGGACACAACGCGACCGCATCGCTCTCTCTCTCTCTCTCTAACTCTCTGTTTCGCCAGCTGATCCAGACATCAGCCTAGGCACTACAGTGCCGAGTGTGTTCAACCTATTCCCAATATTCTCATAATATTGGGAATCGGTCGAGAGATGCTGTAGCGATTTTTACATTGTTACAAAAGTGTCTCAACTCGTTAACCTTACCTAGTGTTATTGTCTACCATACCTTTCAGTTTCTTCTTATTCTTATATACTCAAGTAGAATCTAATTTACAGCTGGTCATCATTTGATGGCCACAACTAAACTGTGGCATTAAAATAGTAAAAAACTAGAGGAAATTTCATCCTCCACTACTACTCAGTTAGTAGCAACTTCTGACTACAGGAGTCCTCCTATTTCAACAAACATGGATTCAAATACAGTTTCAAACACCCCTATCACCCAAAAGTCAAACTCGAATATATCGTATTCTTCTATTACGCAAAAAGAATGTTTTCCGAAATAGGATTAAAGTATTATCATAAATGCCTTTGATGATATATCCATTAAGGAATATATCAAAGCCATAGGCGAACTTATATCACACAATAACATTCGCTTTGCGTCTAAAATATCTAACAACAATGTATATACCTTCCTGACAAGTCGATCGTGGATAAACTGTATATTGAAAAAGCTACTATCAAAATCAAGGATCGTTTACTTAATACTAGATCCTTGATTTCGAAATTTATTCCGATAATAGTATTAAATATATTTTAGTTTCCAGATAGATACCGCGTTCTGAATTATTATCTAATTGCCGACGTTTCGCAAACATTCCAGGTTGCTTCTTTAGGACTTTGGTGATCCCGACTAATGGATCCTGTCCTCAGGTTGTCCTTATGTACCCGAATTCGCTTCACGGTTGACTGCACCGACCAATCATTTTTTAATTTTTTAAGATCGTTAACAACCGAAAGTAGGTGAATCTCTCGAAGTCTGGCACGCAAATACAAATTATTTAATTATATAAGTAGCAATGTGGATTTCCTTCACCGAGAGAAAAACAACGTCTACAAATGGAACCCAGAGGAGGTGATCCCTAGGTTAAGAGCACTGCACTACTTGCACAAATAACTGATTCGAGAGTTGAGTTAAAGCGCGGCTTTGCTGCGTCCGACTCAATACAACAAAATTTACTTAAATATATATAACCGCTGGTATACAATTAACTCTTTAAAAATAACGTAATAAATCGCGCCGGGTGCTCGTAACAATCCCTAATCTCTGCCTCGCGTCGGGGCGGACTTTCGTACGGTAATCCATCTATCTGGTAAAACAGAGCTAGCTGAGCTTACGGTAACAACTGACCCTGCGTTACTTTAAAGGCCGTCTAAAACGTCCAGGAGCTTTTCTGGCAACCTGGACGGACGTTACCTTGGGAATCACGACCTCGTCCCGAGCTCTACTGCCGCTGCAAATGCATGAGCACACTACTCTCGTAGACGACGCTAACCGGAGTCGGTCAAGTCCATACCACAAATTCTACCAAATTCTAAAAAGACTCTACAACAAATTCGAATCACTAATATAACGATAATGCTATGAATTTGGGTGCGTCGCACTCCACTTACCACTTTTGAAAAACAGTCGAAACGTAGAGAAATCCCAGGAAAAGAAGCCGAGTCATCGTCATACGGGAAAAGCCACCAGTATTTCACAATCCGAGAAGAGAAGTCCCGAAGGTCAGCCAAAATCGTCACCGAGTAAATCCACCAAATAGTCCTGCGACTCGACACCGCACCTACAGGTCCTTCGACCTACTATTCTCTACTTCAACACTGGTCGCAATATAACATTCACGTCTGCACTTTTAGCTGCACTTTTACGACCGACGATCTCTCACTTTACAGTCGCTGGGAAAATAACAAGTTTTCGCGCAATCTATCGCTCTGACGATCCAAAAATAACTGATTTGACCTGCCGATCGCGCAATATCGGCAGGCACCAGTAAGGAATTTCAAGTATTGAAATTCCTACTTAGACGCCTTATTAGTCAGTGGTAATGTAAACAAAGTTTACCCTGATCAGATCTACCGGCTAAGCGACTGCAAATCGATCACAGAGGCGTCTAGGACCGAGTCTTAACCGATAACATCATCATAAATTCAAAAGAATTTATATCGACTAAGACTGTTTAACGCAGCTTTAAAAATGCCACGTTACAATTTAATAGTGAAAATTGTTTGGTACTCGTTTTTCCACAGGTATAATTTACTTGCACAATAGAGCTTGACTCATCTTTGAATAAATATTCGCATAAATGAGCAACATTGCATGTTGCATTTAATTTTTTTTTAAATCTTGTGTAAGTTGTAATAGCGTCTGAAAATAATGGTAAATTTAGTAAAATGTTAGCCTACGTAATGTGCTGTATTCATGTTTTTTTTGATTAAATATGCTATGTGCCAATTTAAAAAAATTGCTTTCAGTACATTTAGTGAAATTGTAATAACTACTATTTGTAGCAATAGCACTTATCAATAGCTGCAGAGTTTCATGGAAAGCACAAGTGTCTTGGATTGCTATTGTTATTTCTTTGAATTTTATAGCTTTACATTTTAATCTATTTTGCATAACCGGAAGGTTAACAAGTTTCACGTCTTTAATAAAATCCCATTCTGGGCATTTATCTAGGTATGACGGTTTTTTAGTTTGATTAGTATTATTAATTTGACTAACTTCCTCTGGAACAGGATCTATTTTTACAGACAGTGATTTTATTAAATTTTTCCAATTTTCCACTATTTGCCAGTTATCGTCAGTAATATTCAAAATTATATCTTCTTTAACTGGAGTGCTAAATTCATTTATATTACTAATATTTATACTACAATCTGAAATTTCAGGGAATTTTCCTTTATAAGTTTATTATTTTGACCATTAGATGCTATTTTATTTTACCGTCAAATGACTCTAGGTGTTTAAGTACAAATTTATCAATTCTTATAGGTAATTCGTTTTTAAAAACTCTGTTCTTTAAATCTGCAAATTCTGATTCTATTGCTGACGATGTTGCTCTTTCAGAGCCAATATTAAAACTATTTCTAAGAATGTCTGTCCATAAAGGTACATATGGAAGTAATTGTTTTTTCAATTGTTCAACAAATGCTTGATTATAGCAAGCATTAATAATGCTACCATTATTACAATTATCAGCTATTTCAGATGCTGACTGAAAAAGATTATTTCTCCATTGAGAAGGAAAGATACTTTATCATTAATTTTAAATTATGAGAAAAAAGTGTTAAGTATAAGAACATAAAGTTTAATAAGCGACATAGCCATATTCAAAATATTATTAATTATTTATGATTATAATTAAAATTATTTAAAAATAAATGTGTAATATGTAAATAAATTATAAATGTAAAAATTGTAATTATAATGTACATAGAGTGTAAATAATATTATAAAATATGATTAAATATTTTAAATTAAAAATATATTGATGTGGCTTATTTTTGATATTGTTTTTTTTTTTAAATAATTAGAAATGTTCGTATGTATGGGTGTATATGTGTGTGTAAGAGATAATTCTTGTTTGATGTCGGATACCACACATTTACTTGGCTTATACACTGACTCTTTGATCACACCTAATAGTGTTATTATAAAAGTTATTTTATAATTACAGTAAAAGTTAGTACGTGGTGAATATGCGATTTGTGCGCGTTAGTTAAATGGCGTGGAAAACGTATATGGTCGATGTATTATTATGTTAACACGGTTAACACAGGTATTTATTATTAATTACTTTTCTGCGTATATTACAGAAAGTATTAGTTTATAAAATGTTAAGCCTTCCGAAATTTGCAAATTCGCAAACTATTGTAGTTATGTGAAATTGTTTATTTTTGTAATTTTTATTTATTTTGATGAAGTAGTTCTAAGGCAAAAGAAGATTTTAATGCAATTTCAAGATTTTCTATAATTCTGAAGTAAGCGGTGAGTAAATAAATCAGGAGATGAATATTTATCAATGAAAATAAAAAAAAATTGGTAAATTGATGAATCTAATAATATAAGAATTTATATAAAGTCAAATGAGCAAAGGAACAAATAATCAGTTTATAATTTTAAATTCAAGTTTGAAACCTGTCATTTGACCGGGCTTGGTACGGTTAATGTTAAGATGTTATTATCAAGTGAAAATAGTATATATATCTTAAATGATCAACTAATTAATAAAATTATTAATACCTTACATTCTAAAAAAGATATAATTTGATTATGCGTCAGTAGTAAATGCGGTACTGTGTGTGATAAAAGTTTTTTGAATAGTACTATTGAATCTTGGATAAATCAAAACTTTCGAAAGAGTACAGCTACTATAGCACCTATATGTATTCCTACATTTAATGTCAACGGGGGCTCACAATATATACATTATTTTAATTGATACGGTTTTAAAAGCACTCAGAGATCAATTGAAAGATTTTGTTTTAATTATAATAGATGAAAAGTTTCTATTGTATTTGATGTAATGTTGATGTACAGTTACTCACAAAATTGACCGTACATGACGTAAAAATTAATAAATCTCTTGAAAAAAGTAGTTCTATATATGTTATTTGCTTCAACGAACACATATTTATTTTAAATAAGTGAAGAATAGAATATTTTACAAAAAAAAAGTCGCAAGGGTATCGTAAATTCAAAAATAATAATTAATATATAATAATCGACTATAAATGTAGACACAAAATTAACCGTACAAAACATTTTATTCGACAATACTACCATAACAATTTACCAAAATAACTTTTCTTTGCTTCACGTCTGTTTGTTTACTCGTAAGTCATTCAGTTGAGTTACCTAGATCAAAATATTTCAGTAATATTAACTATGCTTAACAAAAGAACACAAACTGATTTCGCTACACGTAAATTAGTATTAAAACTTTATTCTAAAGGAACCAAAATGAGAAAAATCGGTGAATTAATAGGCAGAACCCATTCTACAGTACAGTGGATTATAAATAAATATCGCTATGAGGGAATAAGACAAGATAAGGCTGGAAGAGGAAAGAACAAATTACTATCTGAGAAAGATGAACGTTCCGTTTTACGTAAAATCAAAATTAATCCGAAAAAAAGTGTTCCGATATTAACGAAAGAATTGTCTAAAAGGATAAATAAATCCGTGTCAACTGAAACAGTGCGAAGAGTACTCAGGAAAAGTGGGTATAACGGTAGAATAGGACGAAAGAAACCTTGTATATCAAAAGTTAATCGACAGAAGCGCCTTGAATTTGCAAAAAAATATTTAGAGGAACCTGCTGAATTTTGGAACACCGTGATTTTCACAGACGAGACTAAAATTAAGTTATTTGGATCAGATGGTAGACAAATTGTGTGGAGAAAACCAAACACCGAGCTTTATAATGAAAATCTTGTTAAAACGGTTAAACAAGGAAGAGGATCTCTAATGTTATGGGGTGCTATGGGGGCCAATGGTACCGGGAATCTTCAAGAAATTAAAGGAACACACACACACACATACAATGAATAAAAATGTCTACCTCGATATTCTAAAAACCAATTTGAAGCCTTCTGCAACAAAATTGAATATGCCTAGAGTTTTTTGTTTTGGACAGGACAATGATCCGAAACACACTGCCAAGATTGTGATGCAGTGGTTGATCTATAATGTGCCAAAATTATTAAATCCTCCTCCCAATCGCCAGATCTCAACCCAATTGAAAAACGTCGTCTTTTCTGCGTGGAAAAATATTTCTGCAAATGTAACAAAAAAGTTAGTAGAATCCATGCCGCGTCGTTTGAAGGCTGTGATCGAAGCTATATATATATAAAAGGAAGCTAAATATTAAGTTAAAATTTCAATTGTTACAATGGATTAGTATTACGTATTTATTTTTTGTACGGTTAATTTTGTGTCTATATTTATAGTCGATTATTATATGTTAATTATTATTTTCGAATTTACGATACCCTTGCGACTTTTTTTGTAAAATATTCTATTTTTCACTTATTTACAATAAATATGTGTTCGTCGAAGCAAATAACATATATAGAACTATTTTTTTCAAGAGATTTATTAATTTTTACGTCATGTACGGTCAATTTTGTGAGTAACTATATATTGATTAAAGGTTAGAGGAAATTTTCAATACCAGTGGAACTGAAAATGGTTGGTGTAGAAAAAATCATAATTTATTTTTTGGAGATCTTCAAATCCCACCTATTAATGATAATCCAGTTTTTACGCAAACAATAAAAAAAAAGGAAATAAATAGTTAAATGAAATACAGGGTGTTGCAAAATTGCCGCACTTCCTTTAAGGGGGTTACTCCTGAGAGTAAACTGAGTATAAAATTCCTTTGCCACTTTCCGATTTGGAGCTCCGTTTTTAAGTTATTACGAATTTTGTCTGGTCAATGTTGTGTCAGATTTTTCACGTGACATAACGAATGGATTGAGGGGTAATCTTTAACAAGTATCGATAATAAGCGAGAAATTGTTGCAAAGCAAACAAGTAGCGATGCCGCAGTACTGTATCAAACTCTAAATTAATTATGCAGTACCCCCAAATATAAATAAATTCGTTTATAATCGATACAAGTCATTTTATTATTAAATTTGATTAATAGATAAAACAACCTATTATTAAATAATTATGTAATTAAATTATTAAATAATTTAATTAATTAATTAAATTTTTTATGATATTTAAAAAAGTTATGGTTTTTTTTTAATAAAAATTTTTAATAAATGTAATAAATAATATCGCAATGATACTATTGATATTATTGATATTTAATATTAATGTGTGAAATAATAGTAGCAATTAAATAGTAATATGTATTTCGTAAAAATTTAAACAATAGGAAACTTTTAACAAATCATAACTTTAAAGTCAAATCGTCTCGATTAGATGTTAATATGTAGGACAGTAAACAGCTGATCGAGCAATTCATATTGAAGATACACGCACATACAACACACACATGCTCGAACGACATACACGACACTACACATATGTATCTTACTCTTAATAGATGTTATCTATTTTATAAGCTTATCGATCATATATTTGCTGCTTTTTAGATCCTATTTTTGACCCTCTGCGAAACAGTATTACACATGTGACCATACTCACACAGATACTCACACACATATCATTGTATGATTGGAAGTGTACTTTCACACCGATTTGATCTATTATTTTTCTTACTCTCTCCTCTCTTTCTCTCACTCACACTCCCTCTTCTTCTGTCTCTCTCTCCCTTTACTTTTTTTCTATATTAAAAAATAAATTACAAATGCAATGTAATCAATGAATCTTAAATTTTATTTATATTATTAATTAATTTATTAAATATGTAAACGAATTAACAACATTTTTCATGCGCAATCAAATTTTGTTTATTTCTAAATATTTACATATTATAAATTTACAATTTATAATCTAACAGTAAATCTGAAGCAGGGAGAACGAGAAGTACAAGAACACCAAGACTTGAAGAATCAGTACTGACAATATTCGAAGAAGGACCTAGAATCAGTATCAGGAGCGTTGGACAACAATTAGGAATTGATAATAGCATGGTGTATAGAATTTTGAAGGACGATGGGCAATATCCATATAAATACTGCAGAGTACAGCAACTTTTACTTGGAGGTATGCAAAAGAGATTAGCATTCTGTTAGTGACTTCTGGAAATGCACAGAAGAGATGACACGTTCCTTGAAAATATGCTTTTCACCGACAAAAGTCAATTTAGCAAAGAAGGAATTTTTAATATTAAGAAATCACATCACTGGGCATCGGAGAATCCATTGCGATAAAGGAAAGAGGATTCCAAAAGCGATGGAGTGTTAACTTGTGGGGAGGAATAATTGGAAAATATTTGGTAAGTTAATGTTATTATTATTAATATTAATATCAGTATTAATCTGAATATTATTATTATTATTTAAAATATTTAGACTATTAATAAAATAAAATTTATAATCTTTTTCTCAGATTGGCCCAATAATGATTCCCGATCGTCTAACAGGCGTAATTTATGCGGACTTTTTAAGCAACGAACTGCTAGATTTAATGGATGACGTGCCTTTGGAAAAGAGATTAGTTATGTGGTACAAATATGATGAAGCAGGACCACATAATTCTATATTGGCAAAACAAGTTTTAAACGAAAAATTTGCACAACGTTGGATAGGAAGAGGAGATACAGTCGAGTGGCCCCCACATTCGTCGGATTTGAATCCATTGGATTTCTTTTTGCTGGGTTACAACAAGAATATCGTATCAACGATATTCTTGATAGTGAAGAAGACTAGCAGCCAAATTGGATGCAACAGTAGAAACGACTAATGAAGACATGCTATCACGAATAGCGCCAAACTTATTAAAACGAGCACAAGTGTGCATTCAAATGGAAGGAGGGCATTTTAAGCAATTATTGTAAGTAAAAAAAGTAAATGTTAATATTATTTTACATTTTTAAGTAACACGTTCTTTATAATCCATTTTTTTTAGGTGAAAAAGTGTGCTGCAGAAAAGTGCTCTTTTTAATATTGCTACTTGTTTGGTTTGCAACAACTTCTCGCTTATTATCGATACTTGTCAAAAATTACCCCTCAATCCACTTGTTATGTCGCGCAAAAATTGGCCAGACAAAACTCGTAATAACTTAAAAATGGAGCTCCAATCGCAAAATGGCAAAGAAATTTTATACTCAGTTTACCCTCAGGAGTAACCCCCTTAAAGGAAGTGAGGCAATTTTTCAACACCCTGTATACAGGGTGTCCGGGAAAAAAGGAGACATTTTTTGAGAAGTGGTTCCTGACGCAATTCTAAGAACTTTTTTCTCTTGGCATTTTTTGATTTAAAGCTTTATTTCTGAGATATTCAACGATAAAGATACCATTAGCTAGAAAGAGACAGATAGATAGTTGAAGCGAGACAGAGTGGCGCTACCTCACTTCAACTATAGGAGTGTCTCTGTCTAACTAGTGGAATCTTTATTGTTGAATATCTTAGAAATAAAACTTTAAATCAAAAAATGCCAAGAGAAAAAAGTTCTTAGAATTGCATCAGGAACCAACTCTCAAAAAATGTCTCCTTTTTTTCCGGACACCCTGTATACTTATAACCTATAAGGGTCAAATATTTAGTTATGCTGAATTAATTAATAATATGCAACAGCAAAAAAATAAAATATGTCTTGAAATATTCAACAGAATACGTTTTGGTTTTATTACAGAAAACGATATTTAATATCTTCAGTCTAGAATAATTAATTTAATTTCTTCAGATCCTAGTAGTAGATTGCAAGAAAAATGTGAATATATAAAAACAATTATATATTGTTACTGTATGCTTATTTTCTACAAATAACATGCCTCAAATATTAAATAAAGATTTGCTATCTCTCAATTACAATCAGAAGAAATAAAGCTAATAGCTGATGATAATTTACATCGTGGACGCATGAGAAATTTGATAGCGAAAGCTTCTAAAATACTTGATAGAAATTATGAAAATTATTGTAATTGTTGGAGCAAAAATTATAATAAAATAAAATATTACAGGAAATTTTAAATAACTGCTTTTCGCATTAAATATAAATAGCGAATTTATGTCCAAAATGTAACAATATATTGTAGCTAAAAATTTCAATTAAAAAAATTACTAATTTATTGATATTTTAATTAAAAATTTTGGAAATTTAAAATAGTGAAATGTATCAAAAATAAATAACTTGAAAATTAAGTGTGTTTCATCTACAATGTAACTGTACGCGAAAGTCAGTTTAAAGTTAAAAATGCAATATTTATTATCGGAAATATTTTTAAAGATGGACATTATACGTGCCTTTTAAAAGATAAAAATGTTTAAATAAATATAGATGATATAGGAATTGCACCAAGAATTACCCCTTCAAAAAGGTTTATCTTTTTCCCGGACACCCTGTAATTAATTGGCGAACAATTATATAAATATTCAAGTGAAATAACGAAAGGCATATTCATATTTTAATAAGATAATACAGCTGTAATAAAATTTTATTCTGATATAAACGAAATAGATGGTTTACCATGGCCCATGAGATCTGATCTAAATATTATAGAGAATTGTTGGGGAATTTTAGCTCGTGAATTTCGAAAACAAAATTCGAGGAGAGGACAATTTAATAATGTGAAAAAACGAAAGACACGTATTGAATTAAAAAAATATTAACAAATTATATAAATAATTCACTAAAAATTTGCTGGAAATTATTTAGGAGAAATCTAGTTTAGAAGACCAATAATTGATTGATTTTTATACATTTTATTGCAGGAAAAAATTAATTGTAATGTTTGGACAATTTACCAATCTTTTCTCTATGTCTTTAACGATGATTTCAAATTTTTTTATAATTTTTATGCAGCTCATAATAAAATTATTAATTAATATCTGAGTCAAGTCACCATCTGCATTGGCCGCTAGCGTGCACTCTGGAAGTCGCAATCTTTATTTAAAATCAATGAAATCAATTTGCTTATATTCTAAAGAACATTTTTCAGAATTTGAATTAATCTTTGTCTAAAAAAGTAGAAAATTGAATGTATTAGAACAATTTAAACATGAAGGTATTGAATTTTCCCATGTTTTTGCAGTTATTTTTTATAAAACACATATTTAAACAAATAAATCATACCAATTCTTAGTTTATATTCTTAGTAATTAAATAAAGTAAATGAGTATTAATTTTTAAGATAATTATTTTTTGAGCTATCAAGCACGCAGTGGCAAAAAATCTCGTTTCGAGAATAGCATATTTAAAGTTTGGTTAGCAGGCCAAGTGTTTCATTATACATGCTGCGAGTTTTTCAGTTTTTTAGTTTCTTGATATATTTAGTTTACGATTTATGAAAAGTGAAAAATTTGCTTGAAGTGTCTGAACTGGACTCCTCTCTTAAGGACAATGATGAAACCACACATTATTAATAAAACAAAAACAAGTTAAAGTTTTATTTTATTTTGTATTAAATCTTTATTTCAATATACGTGTTTTATAATTTTGTCGCAGTTTGTGAGTAATATTTTAATGCTGATTTAATGTTCTCAGAAATTTTGGAAAATATTCCATGTTGACTATTGCCTCATTAGGTAAATAATCCACACAGCATGTATAAGGAAAACATTTTTTTTTAATGTCTTATAGTTTTATCATGGAGCATATGTCATTGAAAATAAATTGAGTGCTAAAGGCTAAATAATTTATACAATAGAAGAACCTTGAGACATTAATTTATCTATAAAAAGTCAATGAAAATAATGGCAATATTTAATAAATTTCAGCTAGCATTCTTCATATTTCAAGTAGGTTTAAAACAGATTTATAAAATTAGGGAAAAATGGACTAAGTTTATTAAATAAAATTTTTACTGTTTTCTTTAATAAAATATGTATTAATGTAGTAAAATAAAATTACAATCACATATATACTTATGTTATTGACTTATAAATTAAACGATAATCAATAAGTATAATTTCGTATTTCATTTTTCATGAAAGAGAGAAAGAGAAGTGCATTTTATACATATAAAAGGTGTTTCCAAATTCACGCACTTCTTTTAAGGGAAATAACCTTGAAAGTTAAACTGCAATAAAAAGTCCTGTACCACTTTTCGATCTGGAGTTCAGTTTCTAAGATATTTAATAATAAGAATACTATAAGTTAGACAAAGACAGACCAATAGTTGAAAAAAGACAAACAATGGTGTTATTTCACTTTAACTATTCATCTGCTTCTGTTTAAGTTATAGCACTTTTTTTTATTATTGAATATCTCAATAATAACCCCCAAGAGTAACCTTCTTCTTAAAGGAAGTCCACGAATTTTGAAATACCCTATGTAATAAGCAGGTGTTGTTTATTATATATTAATATATCAATCAAAAGAATTTGAACAGTAACAAAGTAAAATAAATTCCAAAAAGGATTCTAATAAGACGATTGATATGAATCTTTAAATTAAGAAATAATAATATTTTCTGTGTTTTCAGTACTTTTTTTTTAAGCATTATCAATTGCAAATGAATAAGTAACTTGAAAAATTGATTAAATTTTATATTTTCATTTTTGCTTCAATATCTATCAGAATTTTATTTTTATAAGAAATCTTCAATTGTGCTATAGTGTTTTATATAGAATAATGATAAAATTAATTGATAAATCATTTCAAACGATATTAACGGAGGAATAGTTTAAGATTTTTGCTCTGTGGTTCCTTTACTTCCTGTTTCTCCTTGATTCACTGTTTCTACAAGTTCTTCAGGTGGTGGTATTGTTGGTATTTCAGGATACTCTAGCTTCGCACCTTCTTCGCATTCGAAAATAGGACAGCAGTCAGGAAAGCTAGCAGTTTTATTCGTCTTGTCTGAAAGTTTGCATTTGGGATTAGCTTTGGGTAATGGACCACAGTCTTCAACCAATTCGAAAAGACGTCCAGAATTATCAGTAGCTGGAACACAAGTAGAACGTCCACAAAATGGGTCAAGTTCCCATGATTTTCCTGGTTCTATAGTTGCACATTTAGTAGAAGCAAAACAAACACCAGGGAAATCTAAAACAAAGATTGAAAAATTTCATTAGATATAATTTATTTATACTAAATTTTTCGAAGAAATTTCATTTAATAGAAGTGAGAGAACACAGACTTTGTGAGGTCATGCATAATTCCTGTACAAATAAGGCTTATGACAAGAAATTGCCTTAAAAAAGAATTTCTGGCACAGTTGAGCGCTCTCGCGCATCGTGTTAGAAATTTCAAGGAGAAACACTTTCACTGTCACACACAGTGATCAAGCCTTTTACAGTTGCTTGTGCAACCTGTCTATTTGATTGTACGATTATTCACTTGATTATTCACTCTACTATTAATTTTTGCAAAGTAATTATTCTTTCGTTTGTTCTGTTTAATTATAATCAAAAAATATTGCAATAAATTCAACTAACGATTCGTAGTAAAATTGAAGTAGTAAAAGTAAAGTAAAAGATACACATATATAATATATATATATATATTTTTTTTTCATGACAAAGATATTATATTATATCTACTATATAATAATATATATAATATATACAATAATAATAATAATGTATAAAATATAATAAGTAATAATCTAGATTTGTGCGTCGCAATTTAGATACGCTTTTCTAAAGAGGTCGAAACAGTTAACTGGTTAAGTATTACTCCTAAATACATAATGCAAATTTATTAATCAAGTTCTAATTATAGAGGATATAACAATGGCATATTCAATGAATTTAAAGGGTCGTAGGAGGTATAAATTGAAAAATAACTTTTTATTTGCAACTTTCCGATGCGAAGTTTGATTTTCGAGATATCGAACGATAAATCTATTATTAGTTTAACAAAGATAGTCAGCTAGTTAAAATGAGGTAACACTATTCTGTCTTGTTTCAACTACTTAACTGTATTTGTCTAACCAAGAGTACCTTTATCATTGAATAAATGAAAAATCGTTTTAGAATCACCACCTCCACAAACTCTTTAACTTATGGAATGTGTTAATGTTACACCATAGGTTGTATTATATTCAGATATATTAAAAACATAAAAAGTTTTAAATAAATAGTTAGGTAAAGCTTTTTAACTTATCAAAATAACTAAGATTAATCTAATATAATTTGTAAATAAATTTTAATGTTTTATGTGTTTGTGTGTGTGTGCAGAAGCACTTTATTTACATTTATTATCAAAACATTATATTGAATCATTACACTATTAATAACGAATTATACTCAGAAATATTTAACTTTTAAAAATTTTAATCGCTAAATAATTGATTTAATTAGTCAATTTATTCACTATGTAAATATATGTAATACAGCTATAAAATAGCAAATATTTTATAAAAACAATTCTTTAAAAAAAGAAACATTTTCACGTACTTATAAATACTCTGCACATTTAGAGTTTAATACAATATTATTTATTATTAATAATTTTACATAACTGAGATATTGTTTATAAGTTAATTAATTGTATGTTGCAAAAAGTAAAATTTTTAACATTTATGAAACTAGAAACTTAATGCTAAAGTTATATAATTAATTTAATATACGTATGATTAAAAAGATTGATATGTTAGAAACTTTAGAATCATTCATTATAACCTAAGTCACTTTCACTTGTAGTTAAAAATCTATATATGCTGGATTTCCAAATCTCGCGTAATCTATTTAAGGGGATCACTCCCGAAGGTAAGCTAAATTGAAAACTCTTTTGTTATTTTTCGATCCGAATCTTTGTTTTCAAAATATACAATAATAAAGATTCTATTAGTTACACGAAGGCAGTCAGCTAGTATCTCGTTTCAACTATTTGATTGTTTCTATCCAAAAAACCTTCACCATTAAGTATCTAAAATATTTATATAAAATGCATATGGAAAAGTGGTAAAGAACTTTTCAATTTAGACTATCCTTAAAATAACTCTTTTGATGGGTATTATAAGAAACATGATTTTCTGGACATTCTGTATATGAATACGTAGAAGAATAAAAATTGATCGTTTTTCCGGATTTTTTAAAATTTATTTATATTTTGATATTCTAATCGCATCTTTAATTATATCTGGTACTTTTTTAAAATTTTTCTCAACATATTACATAAATACGAATCGTCCCCCATGACAACTTTCCATTTTAGTATGCAATTTCCGTATATTGAAGCAGTTGCATTTTTAATTTGAACTCAATCTAATATTTTGTTTTATATTATTAAGATATTTTCTAAAAAATATAATTTAAATTCTAGTCATATATAAAAGTTTAAAATTAAATATTCCGAGAGAAAGAAACAAAGTATCAATTTTAACTAATTTGCATATGGTTAATATAACCATATTAATTTTAATATGTTTTTAGCAATTATATAAATTAAACGTGTATCAGCCTTGACTATCGTTTTATTTATTGAAAATATTTTTATTTTTAATTTCTTTTTATAAAATTTTTTATAATATTATATAAATATTATAAAATTTTATTTATTAATAAGTTATAAATATATATATATATTATTGTGTACAGGATGTAAGAAACCAATTACACTTCCTTAAAAGAGGCGATTTCTTTGAATTTTTTGAGTTCAAGATTCATTTCCAAAATATTTACTGTTAAAAGTACTTTTTATTAGACAGAGAAACTGCGATAGTTAAAGTAAGGTAATGCAATTCTAATAACTAATAAGATCTTTATCATTGATTGGCTTGAAAATGAAGTTTCAAATAAAATAATGCCAAGAGGAAGAAACTTTTAAAATAGCGTTAAAATAATATTATAAGTATCTTTTTTAATAGTGTTAAAAAATAAATATGAAATGTAAGTACGTGAAGTAATATGTAGTAAAATATAGGATTATTTGTGAAATGTTCTTATTGTTTAAAAATAACGTTTTTAAGATTTTTATAATAAAAAAATTAATTCTTTCTCAGAGTTTTTTTTTAAAGAAAAGATCTTTGAGTTAAAATTAATTAGATGCTTCAAAATATTATGATTGAAATATTTAAATAATAAAATTAAATTAAATTAAAAGCTTTCAGTAATGTGTCGCGTACTAAGATAATATTATGAATCGCGTGATATTCTTATGAAACAAAAAATAAGAAAATTTCTAAATATACATTTAAATATCACTGCAAAGTGTATTTGTTAGTTTGGTCATTATGTATTATTATTTAATTTAAATTAAGTATTTATGTTTTTGCAATATAAATACGATATAAGAAAAGTAAAATAAGTTTTGAAAAATATGTCCAATATCAGGCTCAAATTATTCAAACAATAGGTTTAACAATTCTCTTTACACTTTCTTTATCTATAAAGTAAAGTAATAAGGTTTTGTCTATACTATGGCCATTGAATGTTCACAGAATGTCCCTGGAACATGAGGCATTGAGTGGAAACTAGGACACAGCAATTATATCTTATATAAATACGAAGAAACGTCCCACCATTTCTACCTTGCTCTGTCTTCCTTTATGCGTCATCGTGTGTGAACCGGAATGACAAGGATATTCTTAAAAAAGTGCGTTTATTTATTATCATCAAGTTTACTTAGTTATCAAGGTTTCTTTCATAAACTGTATGGTATGAATGATTTTGTAACTTTCATATAATTTAAATACAAATTTTCTATTATTCCTTCATGCCTAATTTCCTTGACCTAATTATAATTAAATGTTTTATTAAACTGTTAATGATTTATTTTCTTATAATTTTGTAATATTTGTTATGTATTTAAAACATTAAGAATTGGTTAACATTTTAAGAAAAAAACTTACAGTATTATTTTGCAAACATTCTATTATATTAAATGAATATATTTATGTATTAATAAAATATTTTAATTTCTGGAGTGCTTATTTAAATTTTTAATTAAAATCATACTTAAATACTTACGATAAATATTAATTCACCCTCCTTAAATAATATTTAGATGTAAAAAAAATACGCCAAGTAATAATGGAACCACTTAAAACAAAAATTCTTAATTGTTACATTTTCTTAAAAAAACATATTTATTGAAAAATTAAACGTTTACAAAATATACTTTATTTTACTTCAATTCTTTTAAAAAGTATTTAAATAACATACAAAATAAGACTAAGTATATAAGTTTTTTTTATTATATATTTTCGCAACAATATGCTTACAATTTTTTTATAGATAATTTCTCAAGAATGTGCTTAAAATTTTTTTTATTATACTTATTATATTTATTTATACTTGATTAATTAAAATATTCTAATTATGTTATAATTTTCCAAAACTCGGGCACTTTCATAAAAAATATTGCTCCTGAGACTAATCTGAGTAAAATATTATCTATTGTTTTTCGATCCGACGCTTTGACTTTTCATGTAATTGAATAATTAAGATATTAATATTTAAGCAAAGGCAATCAAATAATTAATGTTAAGCAGAAAGATATTTTCTCGGTTTTATTAGTTTTAATATCTCTGTTAAACTAATACTGCCTTTGTTATTGAAAATTTCAAAACTTATGCTGCGGACCGAAAAAGGACAAAGAAGTTTTCTACTTGAATTGATTTTAAGAATATTTTTTCAAAGAAGTATGCAAAGTTTGTAACATTTTATATAAACATTTTAAAAGACTTGAATTATTAATATACGGAAATGAATAATAATAATAATAACGATTTAACCACGGATATAATGTTTATTGATGAACATTATGAATTAATTTTATACACAAAATAACTAATATATAATTTAAAATATAGGATGTCCTATTTTAAAGGGTAATTTTTAATGCGATTTTAAACTGATTATTTGCTTTTGTCATTTCTTAATTTGAGACTTCATTTCTCTAAAACGTTAAAAAATAAAGATTCTAATAGTTAGACAAAGACAGTCAGTTAATTGAAGAGATAATTGTTAATATCTCTCTTTCAGTAACAGACTATTTCTAGAAGTAATAGTTATTTTATTATTAAGTACCTTGAAAATAAAATTGTAAAGATGTGGTAATTCTAATATATCAAAGAAAAAATTATTTTAAAATAATGTCAAGGATCATACTTTTAAAAAACTCTGTGCTTTTTTTGTATATTACAATAATTATTTTTGCCTTTTTAAATATTAGTTGACTTTACTTTATTTATATTATATAACTGTTTTTGTTTTTAAAACTTTTTTTATTTTTCAAATTCTTCCAAATAATAATTAATAAAATTTATATATTAAAAAATGTTTATTTAACTCTCTCTCTTTTCCTCTTTTTTCCTTCTAATTCTAAGAAAGTTTATACGAATTAAGTATTAATTTTATTAAAAACTCGGAAGTTATTTTTAATACTATAAAACTATATTGTATTGCGATACCTTTTGTGAAAGTGAAAACGAAGGAATATGTGTGCTTACTTAAATGAGGTATGCATCGATTTCTCTTCTATTATCAGAAATGATCATCAAGGAACTTACCCCGAAGAACATCAGCAGGTATTAATCTCCTGAATGTCTTAGGACGCTCCTCATCTACTTTTTTTTCTTCGGCAGTGAAACCGACCGCCAAGAATGATACGAAAACGAGTACTGTTACTTTCATGGCTTTAACTTCTGTGTTAGCAAGTCTGATGTAGATGTCTCAATAAGTACGTAGAAGAAAGGAATAATGAAAGCAAAAAGACTTTCCTGTTACGATCGAGACTGGTTGGAACTCAAACCGATGCTGCATTTTATAGCTGTGCTTCGGGCACCGCCCAAACAAGCCCCTCTTCAACCAATGAAACTACTCCGGAAATTCTACCTCTTTCACCTCTTAATATTAACACTCTCTTCTTTAGTTAATCTTCTACAAAAAATAGAGTTACACTTTTTATCATTATTATATTTATATCCTATCTTTTAAGTAATATAATATATATGTGTATGAAGGGGAATGGAAGCAGGATATGCATGTTTCTCGTGAATGTGTAAATTGTTACAGATTTAACATTCAATTTTCACTCAAATAAATTTGTAATCATAATTTTAGGTTTCTCTGTTTTGATATTATACAGATGATGTTATTAATATTATACTAACTTAATAGCATGAATAAAATTCTTACTTGCCGATTTAAATCTTTAAAGCTGTTTTAGTTATCTTGAATTAATACCAGTTAAGCAATATTAATCAATAATTAATTTTTCGTATTTAACACTGTTACACAGCAGTTTTAAAATTAAAAAAAATATTATGCACATAAAAGATTAAAAACAATTTTTATAGTAATAGTTTTACATAATTTCTTTCTAATGGTTGATTTATACTTATTAATTTCAAATCGTGCTGTATTACCAGTACACGAATATAACATTAAATTAAATTTACTTATTTACCTTCTGAAAAAAATTATTTATTTATAATAACACACAAATAAATAAAATATCTTACTGTGTGAGTGAACTATTTATATTTAAATAAATGTTTAAATATATATACTTAACTTATTATTTATCATAAATTGTAAAAAAGGAACTACTATAATTTATATAAAATATAAAAAAACGAACCTATAGATTTTAATTGTTTAACATAAAACGCATTCTATATGAGGCAATACTTTATACAGTGGATCAAAATATTTTTAATTATAACTTGTTTACTTAGTAAAATCTTTATATTAATAAATGATAAATTAGCCCTTTACGGTCGACTGCCGGCAAATAGCCGCCCAATTGAATTTACAGCTGCGGAGAGATATTATGAAGCAGCTGGTAAACGTTTATCTTTTTTGTTTAATTTTGTCAAAAAGTTATTCATATTTAAATAAACCTTTAATTTTTATAACGCAAAGATTTAACGTATACATTTTTTATTACATGCACTAATACCTTTCGCCCATAGCGACGTTCGCTCGTTGAGCGGTTGTGACCGCAAAGACCGCAAAGGATTGAAAATATTTTTATGAATAATCTAATGTATACACTACTGATTATAATAATATCATTATAAATATAATAGATAATAATTTATATTATTATTTAATTATATTTTATTCTATATTAGAAATATAAATTCTTTAATTCAATATACACAATGCGTCAAAAGCAAGCCCTTTTTAAAAGAACGATTTCTTATGCTGAGCTAAAAGAATTGTTTTTTTATTAATTTTATAATTTTTTATAAATATCAATAATGAAAGAGTACTATTAATTAGACCAAATCAATCAGCCAGTTAAAGTGAAATAGTGTGTAATTATCTTATTTTAACTGGATGATTCTCTTTATTCTTTGTTAATAATAATTTTATCATTGATTATTTAGAAAATAAAACTTTAATCAAACAATGATAAAAGAAAAATGATTTTTGTTTAAAATTAAGAATCATATTTTCAAGAATGGTAAGTTTATTTCTGGACATTCTGCATAAAATAATATTTTATAAGTAATTTTTTGTAAATTAAGTTTTGGCTAAGGAACGGAAAGGAGGAGAGGGGCAAAGCATTATGATAAAATATGCATCTTATAATTTTTATAAATTTTTTACACACTATTTAAGTATAAAGTATAACATTTTCTATTTATAAACTTAGGGCTTCATTTTCAAGATATTATATAACATGGTACAATTAGTTTAACAGGGACAATTCACTAATCAAAATAAGAGAAATAGTCTTATTTCAACTAGCTGACTCTGTCTAGATCTATTAACATCTTTATTATATGATACCTTAAAAGTTAAGCTTTAAATTGAAAAATGGTACTCGAAATATCACCTTAAAATTATCTTATATTTATAATACTTTAAATTTATGAAATACGTAATTCTTATGCCCTGTAAATATAATCTGCTTGGCTATTACTCGTGGCGTGACAGGTGTGAAATCAAAACTTTATAACATTAATGAAACAGCACTAGAAATATGCTTAAAAATATGTGGATCACTTGAAACTCCAAAACTGAATTATTTTTTAACAATCTTATCCTATAACATTTTTATAATACTTTTTAAATTACTTTGTTGTAAAATTATCCAACGTATTTATTCAGTAGACATGAAATACACATTAATTTTATATCAATAATAAAATCGTTTATCAGATTCAATATCAACTATAATCATCCATGAAAGATTCTTCTCATGCCTTTTATTTTATCTTTAAATAAATTTATTTAATCTTATTTTTATCTTCAGTTTTATTTTTAATTAAAAGCATTTTTTTAAATTAATAAAAACGAATAATACAGATAATGAAAGATTTAAAGAGAAAATTTATCAATTTTTATACTGTAAGCATGAAAAGAAACATATATTGTAACTGGAATGTTGCTAGCGCACATAAACTAATGGCAGATATTTTCAAAAAGTTGGTCATCAGAATCGACGCAAATTTACAATCGCTCTTGAAAACTTTGAAATGCATCTTTCAATATTGTTTTAGAAATACCACGAGTGCAGTTTTAAATGCTATCTATCAGCTTTTCCAAATTTTGTGGTTATACGACGTAACATTTGTCTTTAATCTTCTCACGCCCTTAGCCACATACAGGGTGTCCAGAAACAAACGCACCCCAGTTAATTGGTGGTTGATGGCATTAAACTACGTCGAAAAGTTCTTTACCATTTTGCGATTCTGAACCTATTTTTTGAATTATAAGAATTGTTTTGAAATTAATTTTATTGGCTGTCGCTTGCAAAGTGTCATCATGTGTGACGTCAGCGGGACAGCACCGTAACACTTAAAAAAAAAATAGAGATCATTCCAGGTTCAAAAATTAAAAAAATTGGACACCAATAACTGTAAGCTCTATAGGAGATCCTTCTCAAAGTTTTGATTCTTCTTCTCTTCAATAAACAGCATTTCTTTCTTCCAATTAATAAAATACCAAACTTACTACAATTATCAATAAAAACAGTATTCACCGTAAATTATCAGTATACACAATTTTTAACAATTTATTCATTTCACAAATTAATAACTTTCACACAAAAATGTGAATAGATCAGAAATTTTATAATCTAAATTATCTGATTAACAGATAGATATAATAAACCGACAATTAATATTATCGATTTTCATACTTTTGAACTTTGGGTATGGTCAGCATGTTAGAATATTAATAATATTAGTTGTCTGAACTTGTAAGAAAGTCAGAAAAATTTAATATCAATAGATAAAAAACAGTAGTCTGTGTACATGCGCATACAATGGCATGGACAATATCAATCTATTGATCAGACATTTTGGGTTATAAAATTTCCGATTTACCTGCGTTTTCGCTTTAAGGAATTAACTTATGAAATGAATAAATTGTTAAAAACTGTGCATACTAATAAGTTGCATTGAATAGTGTGTTTATTGATAATTGTGGTTAAACTTGATATTAGTTTCTTATTGTGATTTTTATTATGGAAGAAAAAAGTACTTTTTATTGACGTTTTATAAGACAGCACCGACACAACGACAGATTACCAAAAAAATTGCATAGCATTTTTGGGCTCTACGAATATGCAAGTCTCAATTTTTTGGCTCTTATAGTTTTCAAGAAACTGTGGCGGTGCTAGCTTAAGTTAAGCTATTACAGCCACAAAATAGAATGGAATGAGATATGAAAATGCGATAAAAAGCATATTTCAATAGTTTATATCTCTATATAAATATAAATATCTGAATAGCGTACCCAAAATTGTTCTCATTCTGTTCTCAACAGTACACGTTGACTATCCAAAAGTCAACTTCTTTTTCATTTATTATCTCAGAAAAAAAAGGTAAAAGAAAAAAGTGTTTCCAACAAAATTTATTAATTTTTTTAATCAGTATAAGAATATTTATTAAAAAAGATTGAGTTTCATTTAAGAAAACAAAATTGACCTTGAGATAACCTTAAAACTATCCACCAAATTAAAAACAGATACTACTATTTCCTTTCCAACTCAAAATTATACAAATTCTATTTGAAACATTTTTTAATATATTCTTTCGTTCTACACATATGACGCTGTTTCCTTTAAAATGTTTCTGTATACAGGATGTAACACAGTCGATAGTAATCCTTTAGATCCCTAAAAGATAAGGGAGAGTCGAGTCGAAAAGTCCTGTGCAACTTTTGCCAAAAATGTGTAATTATTAAGTTATTGCAAATTTAATATTAATTGATATAGACCAATCTTGGGGCTTATATTAGCAACGATGGCGATTTCTTTAAAAATGGGTAGTGAATAGGCGTAGCTTTCCATCTCTTTCTCACCCACTGAGGTGGTCTATTGAAATGCGGTGATCTTCGGCGTTCTTTGACATTTTTTTACGTTAGTAACTTGAACGTCGATGACTCTTTCATCATTTTTAATTTTAACAAATAAATTTTTGTCATCAAATTTTCATAAGAGTATTACCATAATATTTCTGACATCTTCCTGATGAAAATAAGTCCAAACACGAATATAATAGAATAATTATTGGTGAAACATATGTGTGATAAGAGTTTTACTTTTATCATTAACTTGTATTGACAGACGATTAAATATTATCCTATCATATCCGTGTTTGGTCTCATTTTTATCAGGAAGATGTCAAAAATATTATGGCAATACTCTTATGAAAATTCGATGACAAAAATTAGTTTCTTAAAATAAAAAAATTATGAATGAGTCATCGACGCTCAAGCTACTACCGTAAAAACATTTCAAAGAGCGCCAAAGACAACCGCATTTCAATAGACCAATTCAGTTGGTGAGAAAGAGGTGGAAAGCCACGCCTGTTCACTGCTCATTTTTAAAGAAATCGCCATCGCTGTTAAAATAAGCCCCGAGATTGGTCTATATTAATTAATATTAAATTTGCAATAACTCAATAATTACACATTTTCGGCAAAAGTTGCACAGGACTTTTCGACTCGACTCTCCCTCATCTCTTTCAAGAGTCTAAAGAATTTCTATCGACTCTGTTACGCCCTGTATATACAAGGTGTTTCAGTGAGGTACGACCAAATTTTAAGGGATTTGAAGGGGGTGATTCTAAGACGACTTTTCATTTACCGCATTTTGATTCGAAGCTTAGTTTTTGAGATATTTAATGATAAAGGTATTATATTAGTTAGACAGACAGAGTCAGTTGGTTGAAGTGAGATAGCGCCACTCCGTCTCGCTTCAACTATCTGTTTCAAGATATTCAACGGTAAAGGTACTATTAGTTCGACAGAGACAGACAATTGATTGAAATGAGATAACACTATTCTGTCTCACTCCAATTATCTATCTGTCTTTGACTAATCAATGGCATCTTTATCATAATATTTCAAAAACTAAGCTTCAGATTAAAATGTGGTAAATGAAAAATCGTCTTGGAATCACTTCCTCTATAACCTCCTAAAATTTGACCCCGAGTCATTATTACACCCTGTATATATAGTGTGTTTCTGCAACTTCTATTGTACCATTTAATATTTTTATTAATCAATATATTATATATTAATACCATTCCATTATAAATTGTTACGCTACCTCTTTTAAAATTTCATCTTGTAAAATAATACAATGAACTTGTGTTTTTGAAAATGCTTCTAAATAAATAATGCTTATTAATCTGTTCTTTATATTTAATTTGAAATAAAAATTAAAAACTTTCTTCCCTGCACATTTTAATGCATTTTTTAATAATTTTATTTTGTCATTATTCTCCAAAAATAATATGCATTCTACGCATTTTATTTTAATTTTATTTATAGAATTTTTTATTATGTTATCATAATCTATCAAATCATTGGAATTATTTGTTTCAGGCATAAAAGTTTCGTTATATTCAATATTTTCACTTGCCTCATCATTTTTATCAAAAATTTCAATTTCTTTAATAATTTTCGAAATAGAAAGAGATTCACTCTTGAATTTATTTTTGCAATTTGCTGATATTGAATGTGTTTGCTTGGTAATCGTACATATACCATGTAGAGAATATTGGGTCGATAGGTTGGTGACTCGCGTACGAGGACTCACTGGCATACAATATGTCTGTTCCTTAGACTATAAAAATATATAGATGGAACAGAAATTCCTTTCTTTGGTAAGGGGCGGGGGTGTGTGATAATTGCAGTAAGGGGATTACTCCACCCGAATCGGCTTTCTTCGATAGTTTTCGGCAATATTCGGTAACATTATATACAGTGATTCGCGGAAACGACCTACCTGAACTTAGCACTCGACTTTAGATTTAGATGAGCTAAAAAAGTGCTAAGTTCAGTTAGGTCGTTTTCGCCAATTACTGTATATAATGTTGCCGAATATTGCCGAAAACTATCGAAGAAAGTCGATTCGGGTGGAGTAACTCCCTTAAGGTGATTATCCCCCCCCCCCTCCCTGAAACAGCTCCGTCCACATATTTTTAGGTCCATGGTCTGTTCGTTTTACCTGTAGTTTCTACACTCTGAAACTGATGAGTTTCTGATGACTTATATAAAAAGAAAAGTGTAACCAAGTAAAACGAATAGTTAAATATCTCCTTTTAATCTACTTATCTTCTGTAAAACAATTAACATTTCCATCGGTTATTTCTAAGTTTTCATTTTCAAGACTAAAGTAGCCAAATTGCACTTTCTCTTTGACATGCGTTATACCGTGCACCCGATTTACACCCTCTGCACTTCCTTCATGGAAGGTGTAGAAAATGTAGTTTTATTGTAGTTATACACTCGCGCAAAACGAATAGACGTGTACGACATCGCTACCGGTAACAAGAACATAAAAGTGTAAAAAGTACAGGTAAAACGAAGACCTAAGGATTCGTGGAAAGAAGATTCGGAGATTCTGCTCTTAAAACATATATAAGAATAAAGCAATATACGTAATAATATGAAATAAATCATTAATTCATTTATAGACCTTATTTCCCATTTTTTATTATAATTGTTTTAAGTACAGTGCAAAATTGGAATGCATTGGGATTATTGTTTTGACAAACATATCCCCTTATTTGACTGAAACAATTTTCAATCGGGTCTTGTTTTAAGAACTGTAAATTTAGATAAGTAAAGCCTGCAAATTAAAGCGTTTTCCACAAATTTCTTGCTGCTTCAATTGTTAATAACCAGTTTTTTACGAATTATTACAAATTCTTTTTTGAAGGTGTACGTAGTCGTTAAGTGGTACGGTTTCCCTATTTTCCATTATACAGGGTGTCCGGAAAAAAAGGAGACATTTTTGAGGGATGATTTCTGAAGCTATTCTAAGAACTTTTTTCTCTTGGCATTTTTTGATTTAAAGCTTCATTTCTAAGATATTTAACAATAAAGAAGCCACTAGTTAGACAGAGACACTCCGATAGTTGAAGTGAGGTAGCGCCACTCTGTCTCGCTTTAACTATCGGAGCGTCTCTGTCTAACTAGTGATATTGTTATCGTTGAATATTTCAAGAATAAAGCTTTACATCAAAAAATGCCAAGAGAAAAAAATTCTCAGAATTGAGTCAGGAATCACCTCTCAAAAATTGTCTCCTTTTTTCTGGACACCCTGTAAATGTATTTCTTATGAAGAAAATAAGAACATTGTTGGCATATATATTAGATTACAATTATATAGATAAAGTGTAAAATATGAAATACTAACTATAATTTTTATGTTGCTTTTGTCTAATTTCATTTAAAGCCCGTATTAGTGTATTAATGACTGCTATATTCCAGCCACTTTGATCGTAAACTGTTGCAAACGATTTAAATTCAGGTTTACATAAGAATTTTATCCTTTCTTTAATGCAAATTGATAGTTTCCATGATTTTAATAAAAATGGTCCGTCATAATCAACTCCGGAGTGGAGGAAAGGACGCAAGGAAGTCACATTGTGAGGTGGTAGCTGTCTCATTAACTGTTTAGCGCTTTCTTGTCAATATAGTGCATGTGTTATGCATTTTAAAATGAAGGATCTGATGGGGATGCATCCGCCTAAAATCCAAAACTGTGTTCGTAGGTTCGCAAGTGTTAGTCGAGTACCCCCATGCAGAGTGGAAAGATTTTACTGGATGAATCTGAAAGAAAGTGTTGAAGCTGCCGAGACCCCAAGTATGGCTAAGGAACGTAGCAAAGAATATTATAATCGCCATACAAATTTCTGCGAGTTTCAAAAGGGTGATCGTGTATTCTTAATTAATGATGGGGCTGAAAAACCAACACTCCGATATTTAGGGCCATATAAAATTATAAAAATCACCGAACTTAACAATGTGGTTATTAAAATAAAAAATAGTGACAAAACGGTACACGCAAATAAACTTAGGAAAACTAATATAAATATCAATGACAATAATAGTGACAGTGACGAGAGTGATTTATGAGGAATAAAATGACTCGACGAAGTGAACGCATAAGACAAATTTAATGGACATTTAAATACAAAAACAAAATATGTGACATAAATATATATATATTTTTTAATTTTTCTTTACTGAATGTACATTTGTTTCTTACGGCGAAGTCTCTTTATTCTGGGAACCCATTGTTTTTTAAAGGATTCAGGCACCGGCCGGATGTTTAGAGCATTTATTAGTTCAGGAACCGCCTCTACGTCGACACCAAATTGGTCCTTGATGCGTTGAATTTCATTACAAAACACAAGACCATGGGAGAAATTCTCATTCCTATCAAAACCTTTGAGGTCCAAGAATGCGTGGCACATTGCATGTACCATTGTTTTTACCAACACCGACCTGGGCTGATCCTTCAAGACCTTCCGGGATAATATAATTTCCCGCACACCTGTCAACGTACGGCCATAGTCCCTGATAATCAAGCTGGACCAGCGGATTGAATAACCACGAATCTGACCATCAAAAATCAAAATATTCAATTGTCTAAAAAGTTCGTGTATATCCGGCGGATTGTCGGCCTCAAAACAAGGGCTAATAAAGGAAGCTTTAGTCGGATCAAAATTTAATGGCAAAGTTATCGCCTTTGTCAATCCAAGGCACCAACAAAATGGAGGACCTGCTTTTGGATCTTCAAGATTCACTGTGCTCCGTGTGCCTACCATAATCCCACTGCACAAAGAAAAAAATTTTTTTATAAACACTTTATTGAGAAATATATTTATATAAACCCATTAAAAGTATAAGGAATAAAATATTCGGGTCCAACATTTCAATAAGCAGGGGGGGTGTTGTGTACTGAAAATGAAATCCCTAAATTTTTTTTTAGTTATATTTATTCCTTTTGCTTTTGCTGAGAGCTATTGACAGTATTTATATTTGTTTTGCTGACTTACCAATTATTTCACCAGAATGAGTTAAACAAATCTCTAAACAAACGAAATAATGTAGAATTAAATAAAATATAGATATAATTCAAGATACACATTGAAGTCTAATTCTTAAATGTCTATATCTTAAAAACTGCCGAAGTTACGATGCTGATCCAAGCCTGAGCCAAGAATAAAGAACCAAATCTCAGGAATGTTAAGGGGCCTATTATATGTTTGCTATTATTATTTGTTTAAGAGTTACGACGCAAAACATAAGGGTTAAACTTCAAGATGTTATACCTGAAAATGGAGCTTTATAAAAACTTACGTACCAGCTGCGAACGGCGTACTTAGCCTTCAACCTGAAAATAAATATGTTATTAGATAAATTATCATTAGATTGCATAAAATACATAATAATATATATAAGATCTAGTTAAGTTAATTCTAGAGTTAAATATTGATAGGTACCATAAACTATATTGAATGAATACAACTTGTTAAATTAATAATTAAGCGGAATGTAGTTGGTAAATAATGGTTCAAAAACAGAAACTATACGTTCCCCAATGTTTAACTCGCTATATCTCAAGAACTGCTAGATTTATCGAGATGGGATCAAATTCACGTTAAAGAGCGTAATTTCCAGAATATATAGAGACCCATTTGTTTTTCTATAACTATTTTATTTATCAAGATATTTTGAGTTAAACTAAAAGCGGATTTCGTGGCGAGAAACCTAGAGAGACGTTTGATGTTTACTTACTTTTTGTTCTCCTCAAGAAGAAGGATAAATCTGAAAAAGAAATCATTGATATTAATATACAATAGTATAAATAGCGTGGACAATCTTACCTGACCTTGTTCTTGAGCCGAATAACAAGGTCTGGAAGGGAAACAATGTAAATAAGCTTACCTTAGAGTTGTATGTACTTGAACAAAGTAACACGGTCTGGAACTTAGACCATACCTGACCATACTTATACCTGGACCGCTAATGCCTATAGTATCTGCCTTTGGAAAGTGACTGCAACATCTAGCGCCAAGAGGCGTCAAACGGAATTTTACGACACTATTTGCATGTACAACTTCACTCTTGTTTATTAGAAATGAAAAGAAACTGTAAGAATGAATATTAATGTTCTTGAAGAAAAAGATTTAGGAGAAAATTCTGAAAATTCTAAGTAAATTTAAAATGAATTTTTAATTCATATATAATTTTTCAAAATAAAATTAAAAGATAAATTACTATATTAATTTTATTTTAGTAATTTACAAGAAATAACTGAAATATGCTCAACTCCAGAAAAAATTTATGAATGTTCTATTGTAGTAAGGTATTCAAGAGACGTTACAAAAGATAAATTGATAAGTATGCTCCAAGAAGTTTGCGTAATACTGTTTGATTATTAACAAAAGCTCTAACAGAAAAAATAAATAAAATAAAAAGATTACATACAGACACACGTAGAAAAAAATTAAAGATTGAGTCTTTAAATAAATTATTTGAAGATTTAAAAGAACAAAATTTGATTTTATGAAATGTGTAAATTATATTAGAGGTATACATACAAAAAAAATTGTTATAAACTGCTTTACATTTCTATAATTTATAATTGTGTTAATTTTTTTTGTATGATTTAGAATCTTTCAGAAAGTGATTCAAGATTTATTCATCATATTGTTCAAGGAAAAATCAAAGGAAAGTATTCTTCAGATTTAACAAAATATTGCTTAACAAAAGCTGTTATATTCTAATATTCATCCTATATAAAATTAGTTCCAATAATAGTCGTTTGCGCCTTTTGGCGCTAAATGTTGGCTACATGTATCAAGTTAGCATTGGCGGTCCAGGTATATATGGTCTAAGGTCTGGCAAGAAAACAATGTAAATAAACTTACCTTAGCGTTGTCCTTCAGCCGTATAAGGTCTGAAAAGAATGTGCAATTTGTCTAAACAAATGTAAATAGATTTACCTTACGTTGACCTTGGTTGTGTAGAATCTGAAAAAGAAATATGATGTATGAATGTATAGCATTGAAAATATAAGACTAAATGTATAATTAGATGAAAATATTTAATTATCAATTAATTATTTTCCATACTTACCAGTGCAATAATTTGGGTGACGCTTGATATCCCTTCGACTTTTGCTCGATGCAGGATGGAGAATAACACCTCTTCGCCGACGGTTGCGCACTCAGCACTCCACACCACATCCAGACGACTTCAAGGGAGAACCCCCACCACAGCAACAGAGGCCCCAGTAGAAAATCCCCTTCATAGACTGGCCCCCACTACCACTTTATGCGATCGGACATTTTTCTCCATGATCAGCGCGCGGTATACAAGGTTTCTGGAAAATAATGGAGACTTTTTTTAAGGGTGATTCCTGACACAATTCTAAGAACATTTTTCCTCTTGGCATTTTTTGATTTATAGCTTTATTTTCAAGATATTCAATAATAAAGATATCATTAGTAAGACAGAGACACTCCGATAGTTGAAGCGATACAGAGTGACGCCACCTCACTTCAACTATCGGAGTGTCTCTGTCTAACTAATGGCTTCTTTATTGTTAAATATTTTAAAAATAAAGTTTTAAAACAAAAAATTCCAAGAGAAAAAAGTTCTTAGAATTGTGTCAGGAATCACCCCTCAAAAATATCTGCTTTTTTTCCGGACACCCTGTATAAACTGGACCAAAAAGACACGTTAGTTGTAAATCAGTTTAAGTACTGATCAGTTTTCATCCTGTAACTCGAGATTCTCATCAATACAAAAATTTCTTTAAAAGACAAAAAAATCTTTCATTGACCCACCTTCTTAGGTTGATGCGGACAGCCGCAAACTTAACCAAACAACCTTAACCCGTCCAGGATCGATGCGGACAACCGTAGGTTCTTTCCAGATAAACCCGGCCCTTTCAAATTGATGCGAATTGCTGCAAATCTGAGAGTCTCTTTTTTTTAAATCTTTTAAATATCTTTGGTACGAGACGCCATTGGTTCTCATGAATCGACGACACCATTTTCCACGAGTCGGTAGGAAAAACCAACTGAGGAAATTGAAAAGGCTCCTTGCGGAGACCTATCCCGATTTTAGCATCGAGAAGGTTTTAAACGACGAAAAATCGGAACCAACCGACAACTCATCCCAGGAATCAACTCCATAGCAGTTGCACCGAGGTTGATTTATCTCCAATTAGTCCAATCTCAGTCGATGAAAGGTTTCGAATGATCCGGCCAACCGACCGAGGAGAGCATTGGAAATTATATAAAATCGATTTCTAATGTCGTAAGGGTTTGTTGATTTACTCTTTAAATAAATTAACTGGTGACAGCGAACTATTTCAAGTTCACAATTACCCACTAATCCACAACAAATTGGTGGCAGATCGGTGGGGTACGAACAGAAGTCAAATGTCTTGCGCTCCACTAAAGATATTAATCATGTCTTCCGACGACGAAGACCGAATGATGCAAGCTCTCTCTGAGCATGAGGAATCTAAGTCCCAAACATCTCAAGATCCGACGTCAAAGCAACCTGGCTTAACTATCAGGAATAAACTGATAGACGAGCTAGTTGCACCATCTGAAAAACAAAAAGCGTTGAAATTAGAACTAAGCTTGTACAAACAAATATCAAAAAGCTTATTAAAGAATATTTATTTGACAAACATGTTTGGTACTCAAAAATTCGAGCTGCACGCTCCACAATCTGCTTGCTCTTCGAAGAAAACTTCTCAGTTTCACCATTTCACTCGAGTTTGTCCAGCGAATTATCCGCAAATCTAATCTCGTCCGTAAAATTCCGACTATCTCCATTTCAAACTGCTACTTCTGAGGTTGCAACAAGTCCCTCTTACTATTCAATGCTCTTAAAAGACGTCTTAAATACGGTAACAATTTATGTGATGGAACTAATCTCACTTACTTCCAATTTTCCCGAGCCTGTAAGGGAGCTAAGAAAATGCTTCTACCCGAGGCTGAATCTAGCCTTGCACGTATGTCTCGAAGTAAGTTAAAAGGACTTGCATATTTAGCAGTACATGATGAGGACTTCGTCGCAGTAAATGATTTCCTACAAATATTAAAGGAAGCTTTTGCTCCAGTTAGAGCGTATTATTATTATAAAAAAAATACGTTAAGTAGTTATACCCTTCCAAGAAACCCCTTATTCAAAACAATTTTTTATGTACAAAAAAATATGTATCTTCCCAAAATCCACTTATTCAAAAACCCTTTATATACGAAAAACTATATATTATAAGAGGTATAATAATAACAAATAAAATATATTTGTTACATTTTTATAAAAAAGTCTTAGCACACTAGTTTATAAACAATATTCATAAAATATACATAGTTTATAGACAATATGCATCAAATATTGATAGCTTATAAACAATATACATCAAATAAAGATAGTTTTTAAACAATATGCATCAAATATAGATACTTTATAAACTATATGCATAGAATATTTTATATTTAGTTTATAAACAATTTGTTTATAATTTTTTTAAAGAGAACTTGGCGAGCCTCCAAGCTTTTTTAAATAGCATATGACTTCAAAACACACTGTTCAAATATTAACCATAGGACGTGATATCCGGATGTCCGTGAGTTCGTCATCCCGGACTCCCGGATCCGTACCCGCGTTATAAGTCTTTCTACGTACCTTCGTCTGTTATCTTCGTCGTGTACCTGTTTCGTCTCGATAATGAGTAGTTCTAAAATGTTCCTCACATTCTTGTTCTTGCGGGGATATAACTTTATTTTCTCGATTAGAAACTTCTTCCAATAGCTAAAATCGTTCGAGCATAGTAATTAGTTCAGTATCTATTGACAAGTGTAAAAAAGGAGAAACTTTATCAGACACTCGTATTGATCCTGAAATAAGCCATCCAAAAATACTGGCTTGGGCAATTGGTTCATTGATTCTTCTCTTTGTCCGTAATAATCCAATTCGATTAACCTATAGAGAACCAGTATTTTTCCATACAAATTTAACAATTTTTTTTAATCAAACGTATTTTCATTCTACATGATTAATGCAAATTGCAAATTTGCTACCGGCCACATATGTGGCCACCCCAGCTCTTTAAAGATTGATACATCAACATGACTTTTTACGTTATACAGTGGATTGGCTAATCGAAGATTTGATAAATGTGGATAAGATCTAATTGTATCAGGGATTGCAATTGATTTTCGTGTCATTTGTGAGAGGATATGTACTACAATAGAGTACCTTTCATTGGAAGGGAAATACGGTTTTAGTTCCATGGAGACTCTTCTATTGGAGTTTCCGATGTTGATACCTCCGATACCACATATCGGCAAGTCAGAGGAGTTTCTAAATAATCTTAATGAGTTTACAAGGGATTCAGATACTAACGTTATTTGCGATCCAGGATCAATAAGTATTTTGACGGGTACGCTAGCTCCGTGATAAGTTTTAGTGTGAGCTACTGTGGTTTTAAGCAAAATATTAAAACTGGACTCAGAATTTGCAAAGTAGACTAAAGGATTAGCAGTTGGACAATCACTGGGTTTCCGGCATCCCTTTTCGCTGGTTTATGCAGTGACGAATTATGTTTTTGTCCGTATTTTTTGCATCTTTTCACGGATTTGCAATCGGATACTTTGATACTTTATAGACAATTATAATAAAGACGATAGTATCTTATAAGTTGAAGTTTTCTGTACACAGTAATGTTTTAAAATTGAGAACATTAGTATAACGAATGATTACCTTGACAAATACTGCATTTATGAATACTCTTTGAATTTAATAGTGAAGCCTCGTTATTAGCATGTAGAACGCAGAGGGGTTTTTTGTTAATCACCGAAGATTTCGAAGAACCATAGCTTAAAGAATGTTCGAAAGCCTTTAGCGATAATAATCGTATCGTCATGAATTTAGTTAATATTTTCTAAGATGGGGGTTCCGTGCAGGATCCTAAAATGTTTTTCCCAGGAACGTGCTGATATAGGGTCGAATTGTTGTACTGTAATAAAAACTAGAAAATCACCACAAAATTCTACTGGCCGATTTAAGACTTCGGACGAGCGATATGCTTGTATTAAAGTAGTATAAAGACGTTTCATTTCTGAAGCAGATTCGGATTGCATACGATTTACCGATACAAAAGAATGAAAAGCTGAATTAAGTAAAAAATGTTTATTTTCGTAAATCAAGACCACTTAATCCCAGGCCGGTTTGAAACTTTCCGCAGTAAGAGGGGTATTTCTTAAGATTAGGCCTGCTGAATCGATCAAACAGGTTTTTAGATATGGAAGCTTTTCCATTTCGGATAGTGTAGCATTGGATAATATAAGAGAATCGAACAATTATTTGAAGAAGATCCAGTCAGCGGAATTACCGTTAAATTTTGGTAAATCAATTCTCGGCAATTTTGGCCCATTATGCATTACCAAAGATGGATTAAAGCTCGACTATTCGACGGGGTGAGCGTGTTTCTAATGGGTTGATAATGATCTTTACTTTCCAATCTACTTATTTTTTCATGTATGTTGTTATAAGTGTCTTGTATGAAATAAAGTTGAAAGTTTATAATGGTAGTATAGATTAAATTTGGAAATTTAATCAGAAAGGGTGCCAGCTGAAATTCCGCCAGCTGAATTTGCTGGTCTAACCGATTTTCTATGTGTTCTCGTCGCATTGTTACTGTCTCACCGGATCCAGCTCGAAGGACTAAATGTTTATTCTATAATGGCTTAGTTATACTAGAATTCAGTTAAAAATATAGTCGCCTTTCGACCAGTTTTCGTTCGTTTCGGGAATGTTTGTTTTAATTGGTTATAATTGTCACGTGGCTCAACAGTGACGCATACATATTAAAATTAGCGAGCATGCATGACTTAATATAACGGGTGGTCGAGGATGTCTCCACTATCCTTAAAAAGTGAACGTATTTTCTGAGGCTTTTTAAATTAGAACGATTTAAAGGCCTTTAAAGGTACATAATATTTGAGAAATAGCATACTTGAGTTTGACACTTGATAAATATCAAGTTTAAAATTTAAATTATTTAAAAGTTTAAAAAAATAAATGAGAAACAATAAATAAATCAATTATATAATGAATAATTATAACACCAACTGTCTAAAAAACTAGTTATGGACAATAGAAGCAGCAAGGAATTTATGAAAAACGCTTCAATATTTTGACTTTTCAAGACCGGGTTGAAAATTGTTTCAGCCGAATAAGGGAACATGGATTTAGAAATAATAATCATAATGCAGTACAATTTTGTACTTTATTCAAGACAATTATAAGAAATAATTTTACACCAACACACTCAATATCAGCAAATTGCAAAGATGAATTCCAGGGTCAATCTCTACCTATTTCTAAAATTATGACTAAAATTATGACTAAAAATTAAAACCTATTTAAAAATGAAACTGAAAATTTTTAATATAATGATGATGCAAATGATAATATTCAATATTATGAAACTTTTATGCCGGAAGCAAATATTTTCAATAGTTTAATAATTTATGGCAATATAATAAAAAATACTATAAATAAAATTAAAATACATTGTTTATAATGCATGCTATTTTAGGAGTATAATGAAAAATTAAGATTATTTCAGAATGCATTAAAATGTGCAGAAAATAATTTTTTAAATTTTTATTAAAATTAAATATAAAGAAAAAATTAGTAAGTATAATTTATTTATAAGTATTTTTAGAAACACAAATGTATTGCATTATATTACAAGATGAAATTTTAAAAGAAATAGCGCAACAATTTATAAATGTAAATATATGAATGAATATATAGGGTGTAACAATGATCCCCTTCGAAATTTTATGGGGTTGTAGAGAGAGTGATTCTAAGGCGATGTTTCTTTTACCACATTTTAAACTGAAGCTTAGTTTTCAAGATATTCAGTACCATAGATACTATTAGTTAGACAGAGACAGCCAGTTGGTTGAAATAAGATAACGCCATTTTGTCTCACTTTAATTATTTATCTATCTCTGTCTAACTAATAGTACCTATATAATTGAAAATTAATATCTTGAAAATTAAGCCTCGGATTAAAAAGTGGTAAATGAAAATTTATTTTAAATTTACTTTCTCCACAATCCCTTAAATTTATGAAACATATCATTGTTACACCCCTTATAATTGTGTACATTACTGTATACAGGGTGTAACAAAACAACCGCACTTCCTAAAAGGGGATGATTCTTGGCGCTATTCTAAGAATTTTCTCCTCTTGCGATTTTTTAATCTAAAGCTTAGTTTTCGAGATATTCAGTAATATAAGTACTATTAGTTAAAAAAAACAGTGACTTGAAGTGAAATAGAAAAATGTTATCTCACTTCAACTATCGGAGTGTTTCTGTCTGACTATGGCATCTTTACCATTGAATATATGGAAACTTAAGTTTTAGATTAAAAAATGGCAAAAGGAAAACGTTCTTAAAATAACGTCAGGAATCACCCCCTTTAAGAAAGTGCGGTTGTTTTATCACACCCTGTATATATATATATATACAGGGTGACCCAATGAAAACGAAACACGGCCGATATCGCACATATATAGTTCACAACAAAAAATCGCTAAGACACGTCAATTTTTGTGTTTCAAGGGGGAAGTCTTTTGCACATATTTTCAACCTTGCTACATACATCCCCTCGGAGGGGAGAAATTCAACCCTTAAATTTTAAATAGGTTAAGGGGTCAAGTGATACTTCATTTTAAAGGTCTTTGAATTCCCTTTTCAATGCTTCTAAGTTTTTTGAATTTAATGCTGTAGTTTTCGAGAAAACGCGTTTTGAAGAGAATTGACCAATAAACAAAAGTAACACTTTTTGCACTTTTAGCAATATTTTTCATTTTGTAATTAGTACTATTTTTATTTTAGAAGTGCTTCTTGTAATCATATCCTATCCAACTTAAATATTTTTATCGAGGTTTTTTTATTGCGGTGAGTACTAAGATAAGTTATTGAAAGAAAATAAATTAATTGAAATTAATTAAAAATTAAATATAAAAAATAACTAAAGCACTTCTTAGATAGAAATAGTACTAATTACAAAATGAAAAATATTACTAAAAGTGCAAAGAGCGTTACTTTGTTTATTGGTCAATTTTTTTCAAAACGCGTTTTCTCGAAAACTACTGCATCAAATTCAAAAAACTTAAAAACGTTGAAAAGGGAATTCAAAGACCTTTAAAATGAGGTATCACTTGACCCCTTATCCTATTTAAAATTTAAGGGTTGAATTTCTCCCCTCCGAGTGGTTATATGTAGCAAGATTGAAAATATGCGCAAAAGACTTCCTCCTTGAAACAAAAATTGACGTGTCTCAGCGATTTTTTGTTGTGAACTATATATGTGAGATATCGGCCGTATTTCGTTTTCATTGGGCCACCCTGTATATATATGCAGGGTGTCCGGAAATAAACACATTTCGTGTTAAGGGGTGGTTTTGAGATCAGACAGTGAGACAGAGTGGTGCTATCTCACTTCAGCTATCTGTCTGTCTCTGTCTTATCTTTATTATTAAATATCTTGAAAACTAAGCTCTAGATTGAAATGTGGTTGAGGACTTTTCAACTTACTTAGTTTCAGTAATCATCCCTTAACAGGAAGTGCGTTTATTTCTGGACACCCTATATAACGAATTTTAATTTCATTTTGTAGGTTTTTACACAGTGATGGCGCCACAAACGCTAGCGCATTGAAATATATGGGAGTTTATAGTCCTTTATCTGTAAGTTTAAGAGACCATGTGAGTGAGTTGGTTATGTTCATTCCATACTGTATTTGTTATACTACCGGTGATTTTACATTAAATTTTGTCATTATGAGATTTCTATTGTAATATCAAAAGAAATTAATAATAAATATATAGAAAAAGGGTAAATAAAGGGAATTCTTTAAAATGAATTTAATACCGTGTATGGCTTGGGTAAAAAGAGGTGTAGCAGCAGCTATTCCTGAAAAGGTTTTGTATTTCAATAACTAATTTAAAATATTATTTTTTTTTTAGGTAATCTACTATAAAATTACTTATAATATAATATCTTATTTCAGATTAAGTTAACTCCAAATGAATTAATGAAAATTATTAATGAAACAAAATCAGAATTAGAGTAAGTTTTATATTTCCTTTATTTTGGATATCAAAGTGTATATTTTATTTTATATATATATATATGTAATTTTTTTATTTTGCATTATGTGAAATAATATTTTTTAGAAATACTGATAGTGACTTGGAAGAAGAAGCATTATCAGATAAGAAAAATGAACCAAATAATTGCAATAAAAATGATACATCTTCTACCTCTAAACATGAAATAGAAACTGATGAATATAATTTTGATAAATATGATGAAGAAAGTAAGTCCACTAACATTTTATGAAGTTATTTTAAATTACAATAGGGTGTAATAATGGTTTTCCTCAAAATTTTAAGGGGTCGTAGAGGGAGTAATTCTAAGATTTTTTATTTACCTTTTTTTTAATTTTAAGACTAGTTTCAAAGATATTCAATGACAAATATGTTATTAGTTAAACAAAAACATTCAATTTGTTGAAGTAAAAGAGAATGATGTTATCTCACTTTAAGTAGTTAATAGTCCCTGTCTAGCTAGTAGTATTTTTATTTTTAAGAATCTTTATATACAACTAAGCTTCCGATCAAAAAAAGTAGATGAAAAATTGTCATAAAATCTCATCTACAACCCTTTAAATTTTCAAAGGAGATCATTGTTACATCTTGTATATTTTTTAATAACAACTTAATTGTGTGTGTGTTTGTATTTGTGTGTAATTAGCATATACTTATAATTATTTACTTGAAATTATTATATAGATAAAATAAACTATTCTCTATTTCTAGGTGATAGTTTTCCCTGTACGATAGGAAATATTGTATCTTTTAATGAAAATGATATTGATACTTTAATAGAATCTGACAATGATTCTGATGAAGAAGATGATATTATTAAACCAGATGATAATTTACTGTTGGTTGGACATGTTGAGGGAGATGCTAGTATATTAGAAGTTTATGGTTTGTTTGTTTTATTTTTTTTTATTACATTTTTTTATGATATTCTTGTATAATAAGTATAAATTATAATCACAGATATAATAATAATAATTTTATTTTTTTCTCAGTATATAATGAAAGAGAAGAGTCATTTTATTGTCATCATGATTTATTAATACCATCATTTCCATTATGCATTGAATGGCTTAATTTTGATCCTGCAGAGGCAAAGCAAGGTATTTTATATATTTTTATATTAATTTATTCGATTCATTAATAAATTATAAATAAGAATTAAGTTTTTAAAATAAAAGAACAATATTTTACAAATTTTAATATAAGGCAAAGTAAAACTGATAAACTCTTTTAAAATAATATACTTTTAAAGTCAAACAAATAGAAAATTTGTTTGCTACTGCTTAATCTGAATAATAAAGGTGATATTAGTTAGATAGAGGTAGTCTATTAAGAGACAATCAACTAGACATTTGATGAATTAAATTTATCAAATTATATGTAAATAACATCTACAGTACAATATAACATAATTAGAATAACTTTTAAGTTCAAAAAAATTGACAAAAATTAAATTTAAATAATAAAAAATTATTTGAATTATTTTTCATCATAAAAATATTAGTAATACGTTAATATAATTATAAAAGTATTTAATTAAATTTTGTAAATTATACTAATGTATGTCTAATTTGTTTATTTTTGTTTAACTTCTCAACTCAGTGCATACTACTTTGGCTGATTCAAAATAAGCTTCCTCTATCTCTATTAACTTTCCGACAGTGGACTAAGAAAGAGTAAAATTTACCGTTGACTTTCTATTGTATATATTATTAAATATCATGAAAATTAAGCTTCAGATCAAAAAGCAGCAGACATTTTCTACTCGATTTGACCTCAGAAGTATGCTCTTTAAATGAAGTACGACATTTTTAAGGCATTCTTAATATATATATTAATTTTTTAATTTGATTAATTAAATTTATTAATTACTTTTTATATTTATGGACTTATTTTTTATTGTAGTAATAAAAAAATTTCATAAATTTTAAATATTGTAAAGAAAGTAAATGATAAAGTTTGAAATTTATAACTCAATTTTATTTTATAAATTTATTAATTAATATATTTTAACTTTAAAAATTAATCTAATCGCAAAGCATTAATCTTAAATAAGTATTATTTAATATGGCATTCATTAAGTTAAACGATAACACTATGCAAAGTGTCTGAAAAGAAAGGATCATTTTTGAGAGGTGATTCTTTATATAATTAGAAAATATTTTTTCTTTTGGCATTTTTTGATTTGAAACTTTAATTTAGAGATGTTCAATGAGAAATATACCATTAATTAAACAGAAATAATCCGATAGTTGAAGAAAAACAGAATGCAGTTACCTCACTTCAACTAAATGTTAATCTCTGCTTAATTATTTGTATTATATCTTTGAAAATCTTGAAAAGAATGCTTCAAATAAAAAAATACCAAACAAAAAATCATTTCCAATCATCATGAAGAATCATTAGTCAGGTATCATCCTTGAAAAAAAGGATGCCTATTTTTCAACACCTTGTAGTTATAAGTTATATTTATAAATATATTGTGTATATATATATTTTTTGTAGGAAATTTTTGTGCAATTGGTAGCATGACACCAATTATAGACATATGGGATTTGGATCTAGTTGATTGTTTAGAACCAGCATTCAAACTTGGTTCTAAATCAAATAAGAAAAAAAATCGAAAAAGAGTTGGTCATAAAGATGCAGTATTGGATATAGCTTGGAATGAAAATTATACGTTAGTTCATTATTTAAATTATTTTTTCCTCATACATGTGTGCTTTTTCTTTTGTGATATATAAAATAAATAATATTTAATATTAAGAGTATAGTTAAATATTATATTAATTATAGTAAATAAAAAGTATAATTAAATTTTATTCTTTTATTGCAGACATGTATTAGCTAGTGGTTCTGCAGATCAAACAACTATTTTATGGGATTTAGAAATTTGTACACCTGTCTCTACATTTAATTCATTTAATGAAAAAGTTCAATGCTTAAAGTGGCATCCTTCAAATACGCATAATTTGCTAGCAGGATGTGCTGACAAGTAATTATAAAATTATTTTAATTTTTGTTTAATTATATAAACTTCTGTTACTTAAATTAATTTAGTATGAAATAAGGATTTTTAAATTTTAGAATTAAAGATAAAGTTAAGAAAGTTTAGAAATTATGATTTTCAGTAAATTTTAATTATTAATTTTTATATTAATAATTTAACGTTTTATAATGGAAAATTATATAATCAACATTAGTCTTATTATTGAGGTTCTTATTAATTGATAATTAATATTAGTATTGGCTTATTATTCGTTATTTTCTTATATTTTTTTAAAATTATAATAACTATTAAAAATAAAAATAAAATAAAAGTTTTTAGCTGCAAGTAAAAAAAGAATAAAATATTTAAAATATCAAAAGGTTAAAGTTAACTTTGGTATTATAAATACATTTTTCTTGTGTGTGTAAAAGGGTTATAAGACTTTTTGACTGTAAAGATGAAAATATAATGAAGTCTTGGACGATGCCAGGTGAAATTGAAAAGGTTATTTGGAATCCTTCTAATGCAAATAATTTTCTTGTAAGGCAATTTATTTTCTAATATATTACATTTGATACAATATACATAAATTAAATATATAAACTAATATCAAATTTGCTATTGATTATTTAGGCAAGTACTGATAACGGTTATATTGGACTTATAGATATAAGAAATAATGAACCAATTTGGCAAATTCATGGACATGAAAAAGAAGTTTCAGGTATACAATTATGTATTATAAAAATTTACTTATTACATGTAATAATTAATTTAAAAATATTTGAATAAAATAATATAAATTGTATATAATTATGTTGTTTAGGATTATGTTTAAGTTCATTATGCAACAATTCAATGATTACTTCTTCAAGTGATGGCAGTATAAAAATTTGGAATTTTGATAGTACTTCAGAACCAGTACTTATTCATGAGACTAAAAGTAATTTGGGAAATTTGCTCTGTTTTGCATTAAATCCTGATAATTCAGGTGTATTAGCTGTTGGTGGAGACAACAAAGCTCATAATTTAGAAATTATGGATTTAAGTAAAATATCAGAAGGTATAAAGTATATAAATATATAAAATGACTAAATAAACATATCTTTAAAATATTGAACATTTAAAATTAAGTTAAATAAAAAATTCAATTTCTATTTTTTTTTTCATGTGATATAAATTTTATTCTTCAGAAATAATTTCGTATATTTTGTTATATAAGCATCTAATTAATATTTTATCACAATTTATTCATTAAGATTAAAATAATTTTGTTTGTTAAATTAGGAAAAAATTTTTATATTATCAAAAGACTAATATAATCATTTTTGGTAAAGTGAGTGAATTAATCAATTAATACAAATTATTTCTTAATCTTTTTAAATATGCTAAACAAAATATTATAATTACCAAACAAAAGAGTATTTTCAAATGTGTTTGTTCAATCATTTTTTATTTCTAAAATTCATTAAATTTTATATATTAAATATATCATATAATATATATATATATATATATATATATATATATATATTCAAGTAATAAGATAATTTAATTTGCGCTTTAATTAAATCTATTGTTTTAGTGTACGAAAGTCTTAAAGAAAGGAACCCCATAACTAACAAAATTGGAAATGCTGAAGAAGAAATGGATATAGGTTAAATATAACTTGCTACTTAAATAATTTTACTAAATATTTTTTTTTTATTAAAGTTATTCTCTGTAAAAATATTATATTTAATTAAATATTTTTAAAAAGAAATCTCAATAATAGTCTTTTTTCTCTTTTTAAATACAAAAATTATATACTGTAATGTACTTTTTTAGTTTTTGCGAGAGAAAATTTATAATACTTGATAAAAATTATTAAAAATTTATTTAATACTTATGTACTAAATACTTAATAATGTAATTATTTAATTAGTTTTCTTTATTTAGTAATTATATTTATTATTAATTTACGTATGCACCTAAATTTTTCAATTATTTAACACTAGAATCCATAATCCATAAAAGATCCAAAGAAGTAAATTTGATTGAAAAGAAAAAGAATGGTCAGCTGCTAGATTACTTTATTATTATTGAAAAATTTTACATACTAGTGTATACTAAATAAAGAAAACTAATTAAATAATTATATAATTAAATATTTATAAATACATGAAAACATTTAGTAGACAAGTATTGCAAACTTTTTCAAACTTTTAAATCTTGGCGATCATTATTTATTTTAAACATGTAAGATGCTGATATATCAAAGATATATAAAAGAATTTATTGATAGAACTATACCAAGAACGCCCACACCTTAATATAATTGGCCTAATGCGAATCAACAAATAATATGCACAAATTTGCATTATCTCCCTTAAAAAACACCAAGATGCAAAAAAATGCGCCTAGTAGTTATCCCCTTATCACACACACAAAACACCTTTATACAAAAAAACTATTATATTAATTGAACTCTCTTAATAAAAAGAATACCAATAAAAAATAATTAGTTGTTGCATTTTCTTAAAAATTTATATTTATTCAACAATGTTACTTATTACAAAAAATACATTTTTTTACTTAAATTCTGTTAAAAAGGATTGACATGAAATGTTAAATAAAATCAAATATATAATCTTTATTCTCAATATATAGTTCCTGAAAAAAAAGCTTACATTTTTTTTGTAGATAGTTTTTAATCAATATGCTTACAGTAATATTATAGATTGTTTATAAACAATTTGTTTACAATTTTCTTATAGAGCGCTTGGCAAGCCTCCATGCTTTTAAATAACATTAGATTTTAAAATACATTGTTCAAATATTAACTATAAAACGTGATATATTACAGTGAAATCCTGTCCGTTATGGAAAGGTGTCCGCTGTAAAGAATGTTTTTTTCTATTATTGTATAAAATCGGTGAATTTTATAACTGTCTGTTAAGAAAAGTGTCCGTTAAAGAGAAGTGTCCGTGAGGAGGAGTTTCACTGTATCGCCAATGCGTTCTGTTTGATGAAGTTTCTAGTCCTGCTGGACGGCATTGATGATAATTTATCAGCTAGAGTAGCATTTTTTTCCATCAGTAGTTACCAATTAATGTTGACAAATTTTCTGTTCTCTTCAAGTAGTAGCTACGAATTCATAGCATGTTCATATATTATAAGAAGTATGAAATTTTAAGTTAAAATGATTATTATTTTGTGTTATTTAAAAAAGAATGGAGGTTTGCCAAGTTCTCTATAAAAAAATTGTAAACAAATTGTTTATAAACAATTTATAATGTAATTGCAGGCATATTGATTATAAAAGCTATCTATAAAAAAAATACTAATTTTATTAATTAGAAATGGGCCATAATCATTAAGTAAAAGGTCGAAGGGGATAGCGAGAAAGGTGTGTGGAGGGTGTGGTTACTAACAATTTACATAAAAATTACATACTTGCATTAGAAATGTGTCATAATCATTCACTATATACAGTATATAAGTTGTGACATCATCGCCACTTTTTTGAGTGGAGCGAAGAGGATGGAGATGGAGACGATGACGACGGAACTGAAGATGCACTTTTCAAAAATTGAAAAATCAAAAAGTTATGCAACTGCACTTTTTATGCACCCTCCAACCCCCATAAAAATCGAAAAAACCCTTAAATCCATGAAATGCCGAATAAAAATCGTGAGATGTTGTGAAATGCTGGAGTTCTCACGAGAATTCTTGACAGTTCTGATTAGCATCTCAATAGTTCTACGCAGAATTATAATAACTCCGGTGTATTCCACCCTCGAACCCCCATAAAAATCTAAAAAATGCTTAAATATATGAGAATCGCCCAGAACTTTTCAACAATAGGTCCCACAGCAAAATTTTCTCAACATTACTTGCAGTACTCCTAGATTCCTTACAGAAATCTTATCAGAACTGATGATTTTCAATTTTTTTAAATAATCGTTTTGAACATTCATAAAGATA
>JBBEEM010000066.1:0-69654 GCA_037305995.1 Sclerodermus sp. 'alternatusi'
CAGTCTCAAGAGCTTGACCATTCTCTGCGATATAAACGAAGCCTCCGCTCCTTGATCTAACATCGCACGTACTTTTACAGGTTGGCCGTTAATAGACTCTAGGATTAGTATAGCGGTAACCGGCAAAATGGAACACGAACGAAAGTCCACTCGAGTAGTGAGCGCAGTAACTCCGGCAGACGCGCCAGGAGGCTTATCCTTCGCAGATGCTGGTGCGTCCAACGTGGAACGTGTGTCGAAATGTAGGAGAGTGTGATGCGCGCCATGACATTTCTCGCATTTAAATTTAGAAGAACAGTCTCGAAATCTATGGGGTCCCATACAGTCAAAACAAAGTTTCAGTTTCTTAATTTCCGCATGCCGATCAGTAGGTGACTTTGCAAGCAAAACCGAACATTTACGAATATGATGCGGCGCTCGGCAGAGTTCACACTTGGGAGATTCTCTTCTCTTTCGCGATGCAGCCACATGGTGAATCCTTCGCTGGGGTGGCAACGCCCCAGCTGAGGGTTTTGACTTTGTCAGCGTCACCGTATCCGCGACGGCCATGGTCAACGTTTGCGCTCGCCGTTCCATAAATTCAACAAGGTCCTTATATGTTGAAAATCTATCTAGAATGGACGCTTGAACCTGCTGATCCCTTGCCCGATCTAGAACCTGCCTGTCCTTCAGGCTAAGCTCGGCCTCCCAAAGTTTGCGCGTTTCCGAATCCAAGCGCGTACTTAAGATATGAACAAACCACAAGTCCCACTGATGAACCGGCAACCCCAAACTCTTCAAAGCGCGGACAATCTTCCTGGCCTCGTCTAAAAAGATACGCAAATCCGACGCACTTTCCCTTTTCAGAATGGGAAGATTCCACAATGAGTTAAAATGTTGATGCACCGTCAAACGCGGATTATGAAATCGCTCGTTAAGCGCCTGCCACGTCGGAAGATAATTTTCATTAGTAATATCCACATTTTCCAGCAACTCTGCTGCAGTACCCGTGAGGCAAGAATTTAGATATTGAAGCTTGGTAGCTCCCGACAAATCCGGTAGTGAATGAACCAATGACACAAATAATCCCCGAAAACTCTCCCATTGATCAAAATTTCCGGAAAATTTCGGAAGTGAAATCTTGGGCAATTTCGCAGCCGACGGCCCGCACTCAACCCGCGTGACTGGAGGTGCATTCTCCACCTGTACTACATTCGCTCTTCGCTCAACATGAGCCTTCAGACTGTATAGTCGATCAAGCATTTCTTCGTAAGAGTTCCGCATGTCCGCGTAATTACCGTTAATAATATAAGCGTCATTGCGCGCGTCATCACGTGTGATAATCTCTGTATGGGTCTCTCTAATTAATCCCCAAATGTCTTTGATCTCTTCTAGTCTCGGGACCACTATGTCCAAATTCAAAGAATCCCTATCGCGATCCAATAACGTACGGCTTATCGCCTGTATCTCACCTATGCGCGATCCTTGCATGGCCACCAGTTTTCTCAGAGCGATGGGAGCCATGGTAATTACCGTTAAATATCAAAACACGGATCCTTCAATTAGCACGCACAGATGAACAAACTAAACCTTTTCACGATTTAATCGCAATGTTAAAGTGTGTAATTTGTCGGAATGTCAAATTTATACGTGTCTAATAATTCAAACTGCACAAAAACAACACTGTACAACTAATGCAAAACTCCCACTACCAGACAACGAAACGCAAAACTAAATATCGGACTACCGAACAAGATCGTGGTCAACCTTCAACTGAGCCGTGATCACGCTAGAGCGGCCGAACAAAGACCTCAAGAACAATGATTCGATACGCCTAGTCTCATATTACAATTCGCCTCTTACAAAGAGACCGCTTTTCTCGCGCTTCCTTCACCTCCCTCCTCACTCGGGGCACCAAAAATACTGTTCAAGTCTCTCAAGGTCGGTAAATTTAGAAAGGCGGGAGGTGAGGAAACAAAGAAACACTCGTCAATAAAGGAAAAGAACACATAAAATTTATTTCAACTAAAGGATGCCAGAAAACCTCACCTTAAGGGTGCAAGGGAAAAACTGGCTCCTGCAACTCAAGAATTTAATTGAAATCAACTGAGGGAGGACAAGGCATAAAAACCTCCACCGGCAAATAGTGGAGGAAAAGCCGACAACTACTTTAATCATTAAAATAATACTAATAACTTCAAACAAAGGAAGAATTTACGACCCAAACGGTCAGCAATGAATGGATTACAATATAAATTACAATAAATAAACTTACAATAAATTCGGCGTACAATATGTGACAGCGCTGTCCGCAGGTGTTGCGCAGACCTGTACCAGGTTGTTGAACCATGTAAGATCCGGCGGATCGTTGCATGTTCAATGTCGGAAGGAGGATCTCCACAACAAATGATCTCCTTAGGACCCGCAATGTCCAATGAGGACCAGTTTGCACAATCAAACGCCTCATCCGAGTTAGGATTCTTTCACCATCTAAAGATGCCGTGGTACAGCGGCAAACCACACCTCACTACTCGCCTTCGTTGCCTCTCACACTCTGTCTCGCTCAAACACTTGAACCACGAACAATACGTGCCGCCAGCGCCGTTCACGATCACACGTGTCGAGCGCGTACACAGGCATTCAAATTCAAAAATCGCAGTGTTAAGAAAGGCGCCAACATAGGCTTCTCAGCCATTGATTTCACCTTTTGTATGCGTCTTCAGCTAGAGGAGGTTCATGTGACAAGCGTCTTGTTACATCTCCAATAGTTGAAGTTCGTTGTATTGCGCCGTGTCAAATCACGGAAATTTAAGAAACATTCAATTGGTTTGTTTCTATCTTTTGTTTAATTAATTATCAAACATAATTTTAGCCTTTTTCATTTAATAAATTAATTGTAGATTAAAACATAGTTTATTATATCAACCTTCACAGATCCATTCTGGTCTCGCACATATGTCGTACCCTGAACTTTATGATTATCCCATAAAAAAACATAAATATTTTAATTCGTTCAGAAGGCGAGTGGGGGTAACCATGGTGGTTCCACTGGCATGTTATGCCTTCTTATGGCGCTGCCATCTAGTGGCGGTCAAGGGAACCATCGATTTGGTTCATCTCGTTGTAGTCGAGTTTGAAGTCGATTTTAGGTCGGAAGATGAGATACAAAGTATATTTCGTTGTGGGTATTTTAACTTCCGGAGACCTCAAACTTTATAATTATGAAAGAAAAATATAAACTTTTGAATTTGTTCAAAAGTCAGGTGGGGTTTCAGGCGGGCGCGTCGTCAAGACGTTACAACAGCAATTGGAAGGGGGCCGACAGGGAGCGGCGCCGGGAAACAATCCTCAAGGGAGTTCCTATTGGCCGAATCCCCCTGCCCCCACCCGTTCAGCCATCCCAATGGTCGGCGAACAAGGGATAATGCCACCGGCCTTGGGAACCGGGCAGTAGGGGCTGCGAGCGACGGCAGCTCGGGAACAGCCCTTATCAGGGAACGGGAGGTAAAGGAGCCGGTGTCCTCGGCAGCGGAATTCCACGACGTTGAATGGGAGGCGCCAGAGGACCCGCCAGATTACTCGGACAGCGGGTCCGAGTATAGTTTAGATCAGGTATACGACTTCTCCTATACCGGATCGGAGGAGGAGTACATAGGAGGTTGCGCCCGGGGAGACCGACGAGACGGTGCTCCCTGCGGAATGCTAGGACTGCTGAGTCCAATAGAAGAGTTAGGAGGTACCATCGACCGGGTGGGTGCGATCCGTGAGGGGGCGGAAGCGCTCAGTGACCGAGAAGGAGGCGCTGAAGGGAGTAACACCACGATTTGCGTCGCGCGTAAAAGCACTGAACAATCGGAGGTCGAACGGTCAGCGACGGGTGAGGAAGACCGATTCTTCCTCAATCTGGATCTCATGGGCACCATGTTGCGAACGATGCTGGACATCAGGGCCAGGCGCTCTTATCTGGACCCTAAGGCGTTCGCGAGGGTCGAAGCGGAGATGGTACCTGTTAGGAACCAATGGATGCAGACGGCTGAGGGACGCCTGACACCGGTGTTAGGCGTGGTCACCCTCACGCTGGAACTGCACGGGATAGCGCGTCGGGTAAGGTTTCGCGTGGTGCGTGTACTGGATTATGAGTGCATCCTCGGAATGGACTTTTTGAGGACTTTCGGGGAGCAGCTCGACACGTGGTCGGGGCATTGGCGAACGAGAAAACGGCAATGTCTCGAAGCCACGGATTCAGTCGCGACGATCACCGGCGCGGAAACCTGTTTTGTATACTACGCGATTGCTGAGATGTCGGAGACTCAGCAAGACGCGCGGCAGCGGTTTTTGGAGGGACGGCTGAAAGAGCGATCGGGGCCGTTGGCGATGACGACCTTGGTCGAACATCACATTGATATCCAAGGGCATCAGCCCATTCGGCAAGCGATGCACCGCTATTCTCCCGCGATTCTAGATATCGCAAAGAAGGAGGTCGATCGATTGTTATCGGAGGGAATAATCGAGCCGTCGACTAGCGCGTGGACAAGCTGTCCCCTATTTCCTTCGAAGGCGAACGGGACGAGGCGGACCTGCATTGACTACCGGGTGGTCAATGAGGTCACGAAAAAGGACGCGTATCCGTTGCCGCACATCGATAGTATTCTCGACAAATTACGACACGCGAGCTACATCTCCACGCTAGATCTGAGCCAGGCGTATCACCAGATACCCATGGCGGAAGACAGCAAGGAGATTACGGCTTTTATCGTTCCAGGTAAGGGCTTGTATCAATATCGGCGCATGCCGTACGGGTTGACCAACGCCCCCGCGACGTTCCAACGATTGATGGACAAGCTGATACCGCCGGAGTTTGATCCATACGCGTTCGTTTACCTGGACGATATCATAATCGTGACGGAAACGTTCGAGGAACACCTAGAATGGCTAGGAAGGATCCTCGATACTCTTCAGGTCGCAGGGTTGGAAATCAACCGCGAAAAGAGTAAGTTTTGCCGTCCCGAGGTGAAATTTTTGAGATATCTGGTAAATCAGCATGGGCTGGCACCAGACCCCGAGAAGGTAGCCCCGGTTCTAAAGTACCCGCCCACCACAGACCTGAAAACTCTTCGGAGTTTCCTAGGAATGGTGGGCTGGTACTCGCAAATTTTGCCGGAGTTTGCACGGGAAAAGATCCCGCTCGTCAAACTTATGCGGAAGGACGAGCGGTGGCAGTGGAGCGACGAGCAGCAAGGGGCTTTCGACAAGATGAAAACGGCGCTCTGCTCCGCGCCAGTTTCACGTGCAGACCGACGCGAGCAACTACGCGATCGGGGCCGTGCTCTCGCAGGAGATTGACAGGGAGGAACACCCGATTTGCTATATCAATCGAGTTCTGAACCGTCATGAACGTAACTACTCCACCACCGAGAAGGAGTGCCTCGCGGTGATTTGGACCATAAAAAAGTCCACGTTTCGGACTTAAAACCCTTCATCGCATCTCTGGAGGAGATCGACGATACGGAGACCGACCCTGACGGAAATCCGGGGACTATAGATGCGGTGCGTGCGGATCCCGGAACAGCAGCGAAGGGGAAGGATGAGGAGGCTGCGCGACCGGCGTCGCCACCCTCTTCAACGTGGCCAATGCGTTTACGCCCACGCAAGCCATAGGGTCTCCAAGCGTGCGAAAAGGGGGTATGCGATTGCGTAGCGAATTGGCGTAGAGAAGTAAGGGAATTCTTTTGTTTATATTATTAGAATGGAACACCAAGGGCGCCACAGGCAAGGAGTGGTCCCAGAGGGCAATGGCCTCTGGGTCTACATTCCCCTGGGCGAACAGGGGAGAGCTCCGGGCCCGGAAAGTCGGGAAATCAGCCGCCCATGGACCCAGGGTTGCCTGGAGGACCCCAGGGAGGCTGAGATGCGCCGGAGCTGGGAGGCGTGGCGCCTCCAGGAGGAAGCTCGCCGGAGGGAGCAGGACCGCGTCGAGAGGGAGCAGCTCCGCCGGCAGATGGAGGCGATGACGAAGGCCTGGGCGACGGCGATGGCCGGACGACCAGGGACCAGCCGTCAGGACTCCGGACAACCCCGACGGGGGAGGAAGAGGGAGGCCACCCGACCAGATGGGAAGGCGAAGTCTGGGGAGGGGGGCGGGAGAGAAGGCCCACAAGGCGGCGGCGAAGTGGGAGAAGGCCAAACCCGCGGCCGTAAAGGCCCCGTTGGCGGGCGAGACTTGGCGGAAGCGGGGAAAGAGAGGCGGCCAAGGCCGGAGTAGGGTCGCAAGAGCCAGCGCGCGCGCCGCTGCGCTGGCGGCTGCAAGGGCCAGAGTTCCGGTGGCGGAACCCGCGGGGGCCGCCGGATCACTGGCGGAAGAGGTCGAGGCCATGGACCGTCACCTGCTGATTGACCTTTAGGAGGGTCTTAAATGGGGTAGAGTAGTATTGGTGGTGGGTAGCGTTAAGATTTTCTTTTTTTGTAACTCACGAATAAAGGGTTGTAATAGGATAACCGTTTTTTTTATTTTGTTGGTTTCGCATACCCTACCGGTGGTTGAGGAGGTAAGCTAGTGGCCAACCTGAGAGTACTTTAGTGGAAAGGAATCTTCGGTCAAACCCCTGGTTTGAATCTAAGGGGGGGGGGGATGTTTAACGGTGTAAAAATCGTTGTATCATTCCCGACCGATTCTTGGTTCCAAGCGGAGGACCAAGAATAGGTTGAGCACCCTCGGCACCGAGACGTTAGGCTGATTGTCTGGATCAGCTGGCGGTCTCGGTAAGTTGGAGTGAGATAGCGCATGTCGAACCGTGCGCTATCCGACGGCCGAGTGTAGCAGAGACTGTCTTTGTCTCTCTCACTAGCGCGGCGCCTAATAAATAGCTGAACCGATTTCCTCAACCATAACAAAGTTCGAATAGGATATTTTAGCTGGTGAGGGAGAACTTGAACTGTCAGCATCCGTACCAGGAGAGTGAAGGACGAGGCGTTCCCCAAGGCATCCTGCTGATGGAGAAAACCGTGAGGCAGGACCTGCGGATTAAACCGAGGATTGGCGTGACGAGTGAGTGGTCAGCACTTTGCGTACCCGAGCCCTTCATTATTTTGTACAGGTCCGTGTATTTCACCCGCAGAGGTTAGTCACCTTGCTGCGCCGGAACGTCACGCAGGACTGTTCCAGGGCGCACCGGTACATCGGAACATCCGGCCTTCAGGTTGGACAGTCTCCTCCTGGAGGATCGGGTAATCTCTGCCAGTGGGCAGAGAATTTCCGTCTCCTTGCGTGACCGCGAGTGTACCGGCTTAGCGATAACGCGTGCGACAAGCGTGCGGGCGCTCCCGATCCGAGATAGGGTTCTATTGCGATTGTATTAATTGTTGGAAATTGTATATATTAGCGAGCGAGCGGAATCGGTCGCGTTCATTGAATTAAACTGTTCATTATAAGTATTTCTTGCGTAGTGTTATTTCCAGGTCATCCGCGTTTCTAAAGAATCCCACCCGGCGGTCTCATATCTCTCCGAGTCGGTCTGGAGAAATTATTTGTACCGCGATATTTCCTGGGGTTTCACCAAGCCTCAGGAAACTCTCGTTCGCGTATTATAATTCATAGAAGAGTATATTTTATTGAACAAAAAATAATACCCTCAAGTTTTTAATTACAGCTTATTTAAAGTATAATTACATTAAATACAGCCACATTAGTTTTTTCCCACAATTCATGGTGTTTTTTAAACCTGTATGTTTCGCTCGCTCTTTTTATTTTCATTAATAAATTGAATATTGCTTTAACTTATCATCTTATTTTATTTGTATTGCCTGACCATTTCCCTTCCTATGTCCATCCCCTTTATCTTCTGTAGAACTAAAACGAATGATAACAAACACGAAGAAAAGATTTAGAATATTACAGAATTGCACAAAGGATAATTTTCCAGTAAAAGAAAGACAGCTATATTATCTAGCGAAAAATATAAGGCAAAAGCAATTGAAGATGTCAAAAAGACGGCATAATTATAAATTAAGATTGAAAGAGGCAGAAAAATATAGCTTACGAAAGAATATGAATTTCATAATGAATTGTCTTTCATCTCAACAAAGAATGTTTTTAGAATTGCAAATAAAAAATTTAAATAGTTAACCAAGAGAAAAAATTAACTTTGTAAAAAGATTAAGCATTATATTTCAATATTATCTTATACAGTATACGATAATGAGATTTTTTAAAACTTTTCATATTTATCACTTTTTCATCGAAAGATTATTTTTAAAATTATTTTCTGATAAAAATAAATGAAAAAATATTTTGGAATTATCCTCTTTACAATTTTAAATTTATGGATATGTAATTATTATATCCTGTATATGTGATATTTGTGAAATTAGTATTCATCCTACTCTGTCTATTGTATCGTAGAAGATTTACTTTTCAAGAAAAACTATTAGCCCTTATTTATAGAAACAATCTGGAAAAAGTTACAGGCTTCTAAGACAACTGTTTCATTTACCAAGTGTTAGATGTTTAAGAAAATTATTAGCAAACATTTCTTCGAAAACTGGGCCCAATAAATTTATTATAAATAATTAAACTTCTAGATTGCCGGAGCTAGTCAATTAGACTCATTTACGATTTTATACATATATATAGAAAAATTAAAATAATTTTTTTTTTTTTTAAATATATGGTTTTTAATAGAGAGAATTATAAAATGTGTACAAATACTAATTCCTTCCCCTCTCCGAGCTTAAATTCCAAAAAACCATATCTACTATACATATTTTAGCCGATTTGACGCATTAAATATTGTCAAAGTTGATCGATTTACACACATGTAACTTATTTCTTGTGCATAAAAATTTTCATGTTCAAATTTCTCAATTTACTAGTTAGAAAAACAATTGCAAGCTTGCACGATTGCTCAAGAGACACGCCTTTTCGGCGAGTTGTAGTTGATTCTCATTGGTCCGTTACCTTTCAAGAGGGGACACATTTACATGTTTTTCGAGCGGTCATTTTTTGCCAGGTGTATAACCGTTTAAGAGACACATAAAAGTATCCCCTCTTGAAAAGTAATTGACCAATGAGAATCGTAAAAGTAGTAAAACACGCGAACGATAGTTTCCTGTGGCTGGGTGAAACCCCAGGAAGGATCGCGGTATAAATAATTTCCCCGACCGACTCGGAGAGGTGTGAGACCGCCGGGTGGGATTCTTTAAGGAACGCGGACGACCCTGAAATGAACACCACGCGAAACAATGATAAACAATACTTTATTATAATAACGCGACCGATTCCGCTCGCAAATATACAACTATATACAATTTTCCCTACTCGAATCGGAAGCGCCCGCCCGCTCGTCGTACGCGTTCTCGCTTAGCCGGTACACTCGCAGATCCGCAAGGAAACGGGAATTCTCTGCCCGCTGGCAGAGATTACCCGATCCTTCAGGAGGAGACTGTCCAACCTGAAGGCCGGATGTCCCGATATACCGGTGCGCGCTAGAACAGTCCCTAGTGACGTTCCGGCGCAGCGAGGTGGCTAACCTCTGCGGGTAAATACGCGGATCTTTACAAATAACGCTAAAATAAGGGCTCGGGTACGCAAAGTACTGCCCACTCACTCTATACGACGACCCTCGGTAGTCCGCAGTCCTTCCGGTTGATCCTCTCCTCCAACAGGATGCCGTGGAACTTCGTCCCTCACTCCTACTGGTACAGATGCTGTAGCCTCCCGGTCCGTAGCGCGAAGAGCAGTAGGATCACGCACCGCACGCACAATTACCCTCGCACGTAACGATACACAACAAAAATACAATTATCAATCGCTATAAAAATGATCGCTAACAGAATCTAGATCCGGTATTTAATGCCGATGTCGACTAATCGGAGTCTGACATTGAAGTGAGGGAAAGTCGTTGAACTGTCGGATTGACAGTTCAAGTTCTCCCTCACCCACCAAAAATATAATTTCGAACGTTGTTGTGGCTGAGGAAATCGGTTCAGCCCTGTATTGAACGCCGCGCTAATGAGCGAGACAAAGACAGCCTCTGCTACACTCGGCCGTCGGATAGCGCACGGTTCGACATGCGCTATCTCACTCCGACTTACCGAGGCCGCCAGCTGATCCAGACAATCAGCTCAACGTCTCGGTGTCTAGAGTGCTCAACCTGTTCTCGGTCCCCCGCTTGGAACCAAGAATCGGTCGAGAATGATGCAACGATTTTTACATCGTTACAGTAGCCAAAAATAGAAAGTGAGATAAACTGAAACATTAAGAGAAGGCGGAATCAGTTTTTCATTGGTCGAAGAGGAGGAGTCTGGCCCAATCAGGTAGATTTTGCTTCCCTGTAGTAAGCGTGTCTGCTGCCACTATTTTAATTTTTATATATAATTTTAATTAAATAAATATTCATATTTGATAAAGCAAGCATGTCTTTTTAGTAAATAAGCTCTAAGTTTCCTTCCTTCCTAACCTCAATGTCCCACTTACACGAAGATCTAGGACCGAGCGTTGTCATGCATTAGGCGCGGGGAGTCACGATAATTGGGAGGGAAGTAAGGGAAGGGAACCTTGACGCCATATTCGGTAATCATCGGATAACTTCGGAATAAACTTTTGCAAAATGAGAAGGAGCGAGCAAGAGGGCGATAGCCAGCTCTATGACGGCGACAGGAGAAACGATCGTCATCATTGCACGCATGAAGAACAAATGCTTTCTTACAGGTTTCTGAATAGTTCTGGAATAATCCTGAGAATCTCTTTCCTTGCTGATGTCTCGCATTGTCCTCATTGCTCCTTGCTGGATTCCGATCAGATTCGAAACAGACAAGGAAAATGTAAAGTGTTTGCTGGTAAAGTAGGATTGAGCGAGAGGGCGATAGCTGACTCGGTGACTGCGACAGGAGAAACGATCATCATCCTTAACGTTTTCGTTCGTTCTTCAAATGATTCCTGAATCATAAAGAAGAGCTTCTTACCCTTTGGCTTTCTTTGATTTACTGCTTCATTTACCAATTATTCAATGATAAAGATCCAAAGATCCCCTTAGTTAGACAGAGACACTACGATTGTTGAAGTCAGGTGGCGTCACTCTGTCTCGCTTCGACTATCGGAGCATCTCTGTCTAATTAACAGTACCTTTATTATTGAATATCTGAAAAATGAAGGCTCAGATTAAAAAATGTCAAGGAGTAAAAAGCTCTTCTTTTTGTGTCAGGAAATATCCCTAACAAAAGTATCTCTCTATTTCTAAAAATCAAGCATATATTTAATGTTTATATTTCAACACATCCTCATATGCAGAAGAGTATACAACTGTTGAAGGCATTTAAATTGATATACATATACAACATGTTATGTTTGTGTTTTCTCATGCATATAAAACTTTAAAATATTTGAAGGGATTTAGATTCATATACATATATATTTTGATATGTTTCTATTTTCTCCTGTATATAACACTTGAAAACAGTTGAAGGCAATTTGAATTATTTACTTTATTTTGATTTATCAATTTCTTTTATCAAAAGCTTTTACTGTAAAAGTAAACACGTATTCGCTTCAAGTTAGTGTTAACCGATTTTCATCACCGTTTTACCATTATTGTCCAAAATCGTAATAGATTTCAAATTGTCCTTTTCCTCTCTTCTTTGCCCTACTTTAATTTCCCTATCCACTTTTCTCTGTTCGTATATATATATATATACTCTTCTTTCACAGTTTCATTTTAGTTTTTTTTACTTATTCTCATAATTTGCTATCTGATATAGAGCCATGTGCTCCTAATATTTATAAATTCTGTAACGATGTAAAAATCGTTGTATCATTCCCGACCGATTCCTGGTTCCAAACGGGGGACCAAGAATAGGTTGAGCACCCTCGGCACCGAGACGTTAGGCTGATTGTCTGGATCAGCTGGCGGTCTCGGTAAGTCGGAGTGAGATAGCGCATGTCGAACTGTGCGTTATCCGACGGCCGAGTGTAGCAGAGGCTGTCTGTGTCTCTCCCACTAGCGCAGCGCCTAATACATGGCTGAACCGATTTCCTCAACCATAACAAAGTTCGAATAAGTTATTTTAGCTGGTGAGGGAAAACTTGAACTGTCAAACTGACAGTTCAACGAAATTCCCTCACTTCAATGTCAGACTGCAGATATTTGACATCGGCCAGGTACCGGTTCTTGCGAGATTTTTAAGAGCGTGATTGTATTGTATCGTTGCGTTGCGTGGGTAACTGTGCGTGCAGTGCGTGGCCCGGCTGCTCTTCGCGCTACGGACCAGGGCGACAGCATCCGTACCAGGAGAGTGAAGGTCGAGGCGTTCCCCAAGGCATCCTGCTGACGGAGAAAACCGTGAGGGAGGACCTGCGACTAAACCGAGGATTGGCGTGACGAGTGAGTGGGCAGGACTTTGCGTACCCGAGCCCTTTATTATTTTGTACAGGTCCGTGTATTTCACCCGCAGAGGTTAGTCACCTTGCTGCGCCGGAACGTCACGCAGGACTGTTCCAGGACGCACCGGTACATCGGAACATCCGGCCTTCAGGTTGGACAGTCTCCTCCTGGAGGATCGGGTAATCTCTGCCAGCGGGCAGAGAATTTCCGTCTCCCTGCGTGTCCGCGAGTGTACCGACTTAGCGATAACGCGTGCGACGAGCGTGCGGGCGCTCCCGATCCGAGATAGGGTTCTATTGCGATTGTATTAATTGTAGGAAATTGTATATATTAGCGAGGGAGCGGAAGTATTTCTTGCGTAGTGTTATTTCCAGGTCATCAGCGTTCCTAAAGAATCCAACCCGGCGGTCTCATACCTCTCCGAGTCGGTCGGAGAAATTATTTGTACCGCGATATTTCCTGGGGTTTCACCCAGCCTCAGGAAACCCTCGTTCGCGTGTTATAAATTGGCGCCCAACGTGGGGCCGTCGGGTGTTTAGGGAACGTGACCTTGGTGGCGGTTATTTCAGCAGCGGCCGAACGAGCGTTAACGGGCGGAAATTTAATCGGCGTCGATACGCCGGTAATTGTAGAGCGCGTGGTAGGACCTCCTGCGAACCGCCAGATGGCGTTGAACGCAGTGGAGCCACAGCGACGCGCGAGCTCCCGGATCGTGTGGCGGCGGGAAAAGGAACGACTCGAGGTCGAGTTGGCCGAGCTCGACCATAGTGAGCTTATGGAGCGCGCTAAATCGGTCGGAATACAGGGCGACATCGTGGATACTGCCCGAATATTGCGCAGCCGTCTCGAGCGCTACTACCTAATCTCCAGGTTCGGGCCGGATGGAGCGAAGTGGGTTCGCGAGATCGACGGCGCACTCCCGGAGAATCCAGAGAGAGAGGGCGTGGGGGAAGACCTAACGACCGATCTACTGGACGTTGATTTCTCCGAGGGAGAGGGGGAGGACGAGGAGCGTCGCTCAATGAGGGAGGTAGGGGGCTCGAGCCGTGAGTCCCTCGCGCATGAGGGTGGTCGACTCCACCATGAAGCCTGGCAGCACCGGCAGAAAGGAGCTGTTGGGGCACCGGCGGTTCGGGAGGGGCAACGGGGGCCCTCTCCCATATTACAAACGGCGCAGTCATACGGACAGTAGCAGGATCCTATCGCCATGTCCGAAATGCTGCATACGCTGACACCGGTCGCGTTGGACGCCGTTGCGCGGAGAACCTCCACCCATCGGGAGGTGGGGAAATCCAGGGTGAGGGTCGCGAGCGGGGCAAAGCTGTTGATCAGCGATCGTGCCCAAGGGGGGTGGGGGGTGTGCCGAAGAGTGGAAGGTGAAACGCGAGCTCAGGCGGTAACCTTTCGGGACGTCATAGTCGAGACACCGAACGGCCGCGGGTCGATTGTCTTTGCCCGGAAGTAGAAATGCCCGAGTTGGGCAGGGTTAGGCGGCCGCCCGGATTGAGAGCGACGCCGGGGGGACTGACGGAGTCCCTCTTGAACATAATCCTGGCGGGACCGACTGAGTAGGCCTGCGAGCGCGAACAAATACGGGAACTGGTGACCGGGTTTAATCGGCGATTGGCGCTCGCGGAGGACGCCTTTCGACAACTCGCCGAGCAACTCACCCTGATGGTGCGAAAAGTCAGCGAGATCGACCAGCGAACCCTCTCCAGTGCTGGGACTTCGGAGGCAGCGTAGCCTTAAGCGGGGGAGGTCCCGACGAGATCTAGACGACCTGTCGTCCGGGGGGAGGATGAGGATTGGCGGGCTTTCAAGGACCCGATCCCCGATCTTCTCAAGACTCCCTTGAGAAGCGCAAGGGAACTCCGGATGACGCAGATCAATTCTGTAGGGTTGTGGAGGGGTGCATGTGGGGCACCCGGCTGCCCTTCCGCGCACTGCACGGGTCGATAGCGTTAGTCCTGACCAGTGAAGCGTTAGACTGGTTCAGGTTAGAGGGATACCAGTGGACGGACTGGACGCAATTTAAACAGGCGTTTCTTCGCCAATTCGGGGGTGAAGAGAGCGAGCAGACCCGCTGGCGGGAGGCGCAGAGGGTATTCCAGGAGGAGGGAGAGAACTTGAGAGAACTCGATTACGCACCAAGTTGTAACAGGAATTCCTGTTGCATGAGCTATCGTAGATTAAAATTCTAAAAAGAAGAATAGGAATCGCCTCACAAAGGTGTGAGTGGCGACATCTGTCGTGATTCAAGAGAATCACGATAGATTAAGATCACGAAAGGGACTGCATTTCGGAAAGGAAATGCAGTAACGGGGTTTCGACCTGTGAACCCTGGCTTGCGAGGTGAAACGGAACCGGGATGCAGCAGCCGACTGCCAGGGCTGTGTATCCCTGGGGAAGCGGAACCTGAGTGAGTCCCTGTAGGACTGGTAGAAGTCCGGATGAGAGTTCCGGCGCTCCCAGGAAGTCGTGGGGCATCCGTCAGGATACCCTAAGACGGGAGAGACAGCCTACACGGGATGATCCGCAAGACGGGATAACGGGAGAAGATCCCGGTATCGAGGAGTCGTGCGCGAGCCGTCGAACCGACAACAACGCGAGGCGCTGGCCTGCGTATGTTGGAGAGACGAGGCCGCCGACGTCCCGGCAGGGAAATCGAGGGAGTCAGCAGGGATCCCCCGATTTTCCTGGCAGACGGCTGGACTCCAGGAGGGGCGGAAGGCACCCTGGATCCAGGCCGTGGTATCGGAGGGGGAGTAACCAGTCCGTGAGGGGAGCGGGGACTGGTCGACTCGGCGTAGACCAGGAGGGGCCGTAGGGCCAATGCGGGGCGCCGGGCTCGACCAGGCGAGGCTACCCCACTCGGGATCTGGGAGTGCTCCCTAAGGATATCGACTGCTCTCGCCCTGTACCCAACGCCCTAAGCGGGTTGACGGGAGGAGGGGAGGTGATCTTCCAGGCCTGAAGAGGTTGAAAACGATTCCCGATACTCCTATGACCGAACGGAGCCAGCCCTGAGGGATGACTGAGTGGCCGGGATATGCCGCCCTGTCCCTCTGGCGAGCCCGAGAGGAGGATAGACTCATGTCTGGACTTCGGGAACTTGGCAGGGTTCCCGAAGGACAGAATGTTCCAGAAAGGGTTGCTGGTTACCCGACCTAACCCGCTGGCGCCCTAAAGGATGATACCGAGGAGGGATAGGCCGAAGGTAACACCCCTTCCCTGCATTCAGGCAGGAGTGCAGGAAAACATGTTACAAAATTTATTATAAAAAAAAAAAATTTTTTTTTTGAAAAACGAAAACTTTCTTTGAAAATCTCGCTTATGTCAGGGACTGACATAAAAATAAGGGGGATGGTGTAACGTCCTGACGACGCGCCCTCTTGAAACCCCACCTGACTTTTGAACAAATTCAAAAGTTTATATTTTTTTTTCATAATTATAAAGTTTGAGGTCTCCGGAAGTTAAAATACCCACAACGAAATATACTTTGTATCTCATCTTCCGACCTAAAATCGACTTCAAACTCGACTACAACGAGATGAACCAAATCGATGGTTCCCTTGACCGCCACTAGATGGCAGCGCCATATGAAGGCATAACATGCCAGTGGAACCACCATGGTTACCCCCACCCGCCTTCTGAACGAATTAAAATATTTATGTTTTTTTATGGGATAATCATAAAGTTCAGGGTACGACATAAATAAAATCCCCACAACAAAACAGACTTTAGGGCTCTCCTTCACCCTCAAAATGAGCTTCGAAATAGCTAGGGTAAGAGCGACCCAAAACGGCAGTTCGCCGGTTCACCGCCAGATGGCGCCACCGGAACGGCTCCGAGAGTAGCCGATTCCACCGCCAGGAGTCTCCGACGAGCGCCCCCACTGAGGCAGCGGATTAGGAGGACAACATTAATAGTTACGAAAACTTCCGCTAGAGGGCTACAAGCCAGTTTCTCTTACAAGTGTTAATGAAGGCTCCAGCATATATACTGGCCGGCTCACAGTAGCTCTGGGCTTAGTCCAAGAGATCGAACAGAACTCGCAAGCTCAGTAAAACTCAGACGACGACATTTTTGGTAAGAGTACACAAGTTGTACGTGGTATGACGTAAGTGAGTATACCTCACTTATCCCTAACCCTATACACAGGTGGCGGTGCAAGTTTCATTGCATAACCTATTCCTCTCGCATTCCTCAGGAAGGGACGGTGCAAGCTCGTTTTTTTTTTTTTTTGGCTGGTGAGGGGAATCTGACATCCAGACACCCCCGGGAGAGCCTCCCCGGCTCCTAGCACCACCGTAAACGAGCCCCACCCCCGCCCCGAGCTGAAGGGGGAAGACCACCCCCAGGAGCGAGCCCCGAAGGGGCGAGCACCAAGGGACGGCCCACCCCACGACCACGCGGGCCGGGGAAGGCGCCCACCACAGGGGCCAGGGTCCGCGGCGACCCTCCCAGGGGTAGTGCGGGGTTCGACCCGCTAAACCCCTCACCAAGGGCATATTATGGGGATGGTCCCAGGGATCACCGTGAGGCATGCTTCTGGGAACAGCCCCGCCCTCTAAGTATGACCTCCCGTCCCCCGAGGGGGAGGGGATGAGACGTCGGAAAAAACCCGCGTGAGTCTAATTTGGTTGTATATGCCTCCCCATAAGTTCCCCCTGTGCGTAAATAACAGGTGCGTGAGTTATTTCCACGAGCTGAAAGACGAAAGGAGGTTTTCTGCAGAAGAAGTTGGAGGCTAAGCTTAAATAGAATTATGTTTAATTAAAGGCAAGTTATACAAAAGGGGCTGAGGGTTACTGGACCCAACAGCGGCAATACAAAAAGTACGATCAAGAGATTGACCAGGAGCCCTGATCAACCCAATGGTCGTAGAGTCGAAAGGCTGGTCACGCGGCTGGCGTAGTGACCAGTTCCGACTGGACTTCGTGGTTCGACTGGCGAACGCGAAGCGACGGCACCGGTGTTCAGTATCCCGCGGTCGGAATGACTGAAGTACCCAGAGGAATGGAGGCCGTGCAAGGAGCCCTTGCAGGACGGCAGGAGGATGTCTGGCCAAGAGCCTTGGTGAGACGGAAAAGAGAGAGAGGAAGATCTCGAGAGCCTCAAGATCTGGCCTGGTATCGGATGTGCTGGGTACTGCGCTGGGCAGGTGCTTCGTCGCTATTGATAAGAGGACCTGGTCCCTTTATCAATAGCGAGAATCGGTAAGCAGGGCCGTATAGGCGCGCCGCGCGGGCCTAGCCATCTAGCGGCCGTGGGCCGTACTAGACTCTATCTCGCACAACACTCCCCCCCGTTAACGCCCCTGTGGCGTTAACCGACGGATAGGTGATGGTTGCCGTTTGCCCGCAAACAAAAAAGATGTTCTCAATGAACTAAACCCAAAAAAGAGAGAATGAACCTTTGATGGTTCGCAAAACTTAATACTAAAGTCGCACGCAAAGAAAAATATAAGAATACTTAAAAACTAGAATCCGCAAGCAAATGGATAAGAAAACTTAAAACTAACGCAGGTAAGGTGCGTGGGCACTAATACGCCTGTCGGGGTCGGATGACCAGTTTGGCCGATGATAACCGATAGTCCGAGTTCCAGCGCAAGGTGATTTTCCCTTGTGCTGCCCAATCTTTCCACTGTCGGAACCTTCGTATGGCAGTCAGTGGGACGGCGATGACGACCCCGAAGCATCTGATGTACACGGTGGTGGAGTCTCGGCTAATCTCCTTGGCGGTGTTGTCGTGGATAATCCCGTTGTCCCACGACGAAGGATTCAAAGTCTGGAGCTCGGCGGGCTCGACTGGCGAGGTCTCCAGCTCCATGGCGTTGTCCACACCCGTTAGTGCAGATATTAGTATTTGCACGGGTAACTGCAATGCAGTTGATGCACTCAAGTCTGGCAAGGCTGATCCAGTCGACATGGTGGTTGCGTCGTTGAAGGCGTCGGCGTTTTCGTCGGCGAATTCGGCGAGGAACGTATCGTCGAATGCCTCCAGCGTTGGCTCTCCAAACTTGTCCAGATAGTCCTTCACTTCCTTCTCCAAATCCAGTTGAATAAAGCAATCCATCATACCTTGAAGTGCTGGCTCAAGATATTTAATTGACTGTAAGGGTTGCTCCGTGGGAGGTCCTTTTATAGTAAACAGGAGTTGTTCTGACGTCACTTGTTTACTGGCAGAGAAGATTTGAAGGTGTTGAACCGTTTTCGGAAAGTCAGCATATCGTTGAGGACCCAGACGGATGGATTTTTAGGCAGGCAGTTTGCATAGTTGGGTTATGCTGCGCTGCACTTCCTTCTGGGCAGTCTTGACTAGTGCAACTCTTGCAACGGAGTCGGTTCCGGGAATCATTCGTATGATCCTACCCATTTTCCATTTGCATGGAGCGTTGGAATCCTTTAAGATGACGATATCACCGTCCCTCAATTCTTGCTCCTTTTTTCTCCATTTTGACCTTGGTTGAAGGGTATGGAGGTACTCCTTGGACCATTGCCTCCAAAAGGTCTCGGCCACGTGAGATACATGTTGCCAGCGGTTCAACGTGGTGAGCTTCAAATGAAGCGTGGATTTTTCTGGCGCGGCCAATATTGGTCGGCCGATGAGAAAATGCCCAGGCGACAAGTAGTCCAAACTGTCCGAGTCGTCGTGCAGGCGGGTCAGAGGTCTTGAATTGAGGCAGGCTTCTATCCGGCAGAGCAAGGTGGACATTTCCAACGATGTTGGTATGAATGCCCCAAGAGAACGGCGAAGATGGTGCTTGACTGCTCGCACGCCGCTTTCCCAAATTCCGCCCCAGTGTGGTGTGGATACGGGTATGAATTTCCACTCAATTCCCTCCTTGCTTTCTAATGATTGTGCGTGATTCCTGGCCTCTCGGAAAGCACGTTTTAGTTCGGCATAGGCCCCCAGGAAGTTGGAGCCATTATCACTATATATTACCGTCGGCTTGCCGCGACGGGCGATGAAACGATCTAGGGCTGCCAAAAATTCCGTTGACGTGTAACTGGACACTAGTTCGAGATGGAGGGCCCTGGTAGCCATACAGACGAATACCGCAATATAGGCTTTGGTAGATTTAGCGTTACGTCCAGTGTGTTGCTTCACTAGTAGAGGTCCGGCATAATCCACGCCTGTGTGCTCAAAGGGGAAGCTCCTCTGGACTCTTGAAGACGGAAGTGAACCCATGAGTTCCGTACAAGTTCTCCCTTTGCACTTTGTACAGTTTAAGCACTGACGGATGACCTTTTTCGCCATATTGCGTCCATTTAGCACCCAATACTTGCTGCGCACGACAGCCAGTGTCAATTGTAATCCTCCATGTAGTGTGTCGAGGTGGGCCTTGCGGGTAATCAGCATGGCGACATGGCAGCTTGGTAGGATCCTTGGATGTTTTTGACTCTCAGATAGTGTGGAGTTGGTCAATCTACCACCTACTTTCAGAACTCCATCTTCCACGAACGGATTCAAAGGGCTCAGAGAAGAAGACTTGGGGAGGGGCTGGCCCTTACTCAAAGCAGTGAATTCTGCCGTGAATTCTTCTCGTTGCACAATTCGTGTGATGTGTAGTTCTGCTGCCCGATATTCCTTGGTAGAGGGAAACAGCTGGGTAGGTGACAGTTGGCGGCGGAGTGTACGCGCAATGAATCGGCGTGCAAACACCATTACGCGCACCAATTTTGACCATGATGAGAAGCGTTTCATGAAGAATGAAGCTGGTTCTGGCTCTGGGCCCCAACTATGCAGAACTTCAATCCTTCCTTCTTCTTTCGTGTGCCAACCAGGACTGTCCTTGTAGATGACTGTCGGTTCTAGAAGCATGGATGGTCCTTGCCACCAAAGGGCAGCGTCCTTCATCTGAGATGGTGTTAACCCACGGGAGTTTAAATCTGCTGGATTCTCCTTTGTGTGGACATAATGCCATCGAGCCTCTGGCAGATTTTCTTGGATATAAGCCACTCGATTGCCGACAAATACCTTCCATTTGGAAGAATGCTGAGCAATCCAGGCCAAAGTGACTTGAGAGTCGGAGAAGCAAGAGATAGCTTCTATCGTGCATTTCAGCGACCTCTTGATGTGAAGCATCAGTTTTGTCAGCAGCACGGCCGCGAGCAGTTCCAGTCTAGGGATGGAAACCGCCTTGATGGGTGCCACCTTGGATTTTGCCATTATTTGTCGTATGGTGACTTTCCCAAAATTGTCGATATACCGAGTGTAAACCACGGCCCCATAGGAAAGAGTGGATGCGTCGCAGAATCCAACTAACTCCAGGCGTCCTGACTTTGGTATTCTGCCGTCCCAACGTGGCACACTGATTGAAGTTAATAATCCGAGTTGCTGATAAGTCTCCAGCCATTTGGATTTGATGGGCTCTGGTATGGGATCATCCCAGGACATCTTTAACAGCCATGTAGCCTGCATCAGCTGCTTCAGCCTGATGGTCACAGGAGAAATCCATCCCATAGGGTCGAAGATCTTCGCGTTCTCGGAAAGCAGGATTCTCTTCGTAAGCGACGTTATGGGAGATGGATGCACTGAAAAATGGAATACATCCCTGGTATGATTCCATGATACTCCTAGGATTTTTAGCGGTCCTTCTGCCTCTACTGGGAGGGTGATTGAAGGTTCCGAACTTGAAGTATCCTGACTTGCTATGCCCTCAGGAGGTGAACTGAATGCCCATTTGCTCAATTCGAATTCACCTTTACCTAAGAGCTGGATCAGCTGGGTTTTGATGTCTTCCAGCTGGAGGGCGTCATGGGCGCCGAAGAGAATGTCATCCACATACGTGGAATTCAGTAAAATGCTCTGGGCATCAGGGAAGTCCTTTCCAAATTTCTTTGCCAACTCCTGGATTACTCTGGATGCTAGGAAGGGGGCTGGCCCCGTACCGTATGTAACGGTGTTTAACTCAAACGCCTGAGGAGGCTTGAGTGGATCAGCAGTCCAGAGAATGGATTGGTAGCGTCGATCCTCCTTTCGCACAAGGATCTGACGAAACATCTTGACGGTGTCGGTGACACCTGCCATCCGGTGTCCTCTCCAGTTCATGAGGATTGCCGTGATGTCCTGTTGTAACTTGGGCCCGATGAGGAGAACATCGTTCAGTGAATAGCCTGTGGAGGACTTGGATGAGGCGTTGAAGACAACTCTGATTTTTTCCTTGCCGTTTTCCACCTTGAAGACGGCGTGATGCGGTAGGAATGTTCTCTCAGTGAGGTCTTCTTCTAAGTCTGTGAGCTTGCTCATATGGCCCAGGGTTTCGTATTCACCCATAAACTTCTCGTAGCTCTGTTGCAGGGGCTGAGATGATTGGAAGCGACGAGTCACTCGTCGTAGTGCCGAGGCCGCGATAGTATGAGTAGCGCCCAGCTGACTGGGTTCAAAGTCTGACCGGAATGGTAATCCCACTGAGAATCGTCCAGAAGGAGATTGTGATACTGTCTTCTTGAAGAAGTCTTCGCACTGTTGATCCTCTGGGGATAGCGAAGGTGTTGACGGAACTTCCTCCAATTCCCAAAATTTCCTCAGTGTCTGGTCCACGTTGCAGCAATGCAGCACTTGGATACAGTTAGAGTGTGTAGCCTCAACTTCGGGAACATTACCGATCACTGTCCAGCCAAAGATAGTGAGCTGAGCTATGAGGCTTTGATCTGGTGATTTGATCGCTCGTTCCTCCATCACTTGAGGGTAGTAGTCAGCCCCGATCAAGACGTCAATCGGAGCCCGGAAGGCCGAGTATTTGTCTGATAGTTCCAGCTTCTGTAGTTCTGGAAATCCAGCTGAGGAGTATGTCGGAGGCATGTAATTCGTTACCTTGGGTAAGATAAGCGCCTTAATGCCTAATGACATCTTATTGTCTCCCAGGGAGTGTAAACTCGCCTGTGTACAGGGAGGTGCCTTGCAGGCTGCAATGCCAGCCACGCCGTACACCGTGGAGGATTGCTCACTTCGCGGCAACCGCAGTCTCTGTGCTAGCTTCTCCGTAATGAAGGATTTTTGAGACGCATTGTCTACTAATCCTCGGACTGTTAAAGCCCGACCTTCGGGAGACCGAACCTCCACCATTACCGTGCCGAGTAGAACCGTACGGTCTTCTTCTGCACTGAGTAGAGTCGTGACTTGGGACACGGTCTGCTCGGTGTTTTCCGTATTTGTAACCTTGGTGGCGGCAACATTCCTTTTAGGAAAGTGAAGGAGGGTGTGGTGTGGTTTGGTGCAAGTGCGACACCTGTTGTTGGATGTACAGTTCCCAACAGAGTGGCCACTGCGTAGGCAGTTCAGGCAGAGCTTTGCGCCCTGAGCGAACTTGTATCGTCCATCTGGGGACAGTCCCAAGAATTTTGGACATTGAAAAAGAAAATGCTCCTTTAAACAGTTAGAGCATTTGGTGCGAACAGTCTCCACTGTGTGTACGCGAATGGGTTTATCGGGTAACCGTTTCGGTTTGCACTTGGAATTGCCCCGAGCCTCCAAGACGGTGATGCGTCTGGAAAGGAAGTCGGTGAATTTAGAGAGTTCCGGATACTCGGTCGTCTCACTCAGCAGTTTCTCCCACTCTTCATTGAGCCAATCATCAAACTTGCTGCTAAGATAATGAATGAGCAATGGTGCCCAAGCGTCTACTTCACAGCCTGCATTACGCAATGCGTCAATTGTCAAGGTAGCAGCATCGCGTAGAGCCTTGATCGAAGGCAGGTGATCGAATCGAGTGTTGGCTACCTCAAAGAACTGAGTCAGTAGCGTGGAAATGAGGAGGCGCCTGTTGGAGTAACGGGTCTTGACGGTTTCCCAAGCCGTGTGATAATTATCCTCGGTGAGCGGCAGATTTTGAATCATGCCAAGCGCTTCTCCGCTTAAACATGCTCGTAAATAATGGAATTTCTGGATAGCCGGAAGATTGGTGCTCTCGTGGACCATCGACCGAAAACTATCGTGAAATGAGGGCCAGCTCGGATAATTGCCCGAAAACTTTGGCAAATCGATGTGTGGCAATTTGAGCGGACAACCCGATGAACTCTGGACCCTATTAGTATTAGGGGAGGCGGGAGATTCTTCTGTCAGCCTATCGAGATGTTCGTCGAGATACATTTCTACAGCTTCGTAAACGTCTACAGCCAGCTGATACGTATTGGATTTAGTATAGTTGGACTGTGACAGTTCGGTGGCAGGGATTGCATTACAGATCTCCAAGTGGATCGTTTTAATGTCTTCGAAAACCCGATTAACCGTGGCTGAACGTTCCTTGAGGAAACGCCTGGTGAAATTGTTCACCCCACGTTTCTTTGTATTGGCGAAGAGGCGAGTCAACTCCTCCCGGAGGACGTTGAGGTGGGTGATGTACCCGGAGATGTCGTGTGACATTGCGTCGACCTTAACCCTTTCTTTCCCTCGTGGTCAGTAATTTGCACCGCACAACAGAAAATGCCAGATATCCGGCTCGAAGGACCAACAATTTGTGCGTAAATAACAGGTGCGTGAGTTATTTCCACGAGCTGAAAGACGAAAGGAGGTTTTCTGCAGAAGAAGTTGGAGGCTAAGCTTAAATAGAATTATGTTTAATTAAAGGCAAGTTATACAAAAGGGGCTGAGGGTTACTGGACCCAACAGCGGCAATACAAAAAGTACGATCAAGAGATTGACCAGGAGCCCTGATCAACCCAATGGTCGTAGAGTCGAAAGGCTGGTCACACGGCTGGCGTAGTGACCAGTTCCGACTGGACTTCGTGGTTCGACTGGCGAACGCGAAGCGACGGCACCGGTGTTCAGTATCCCGCGGTCGGAATGACTGAAGTACCCAGAGGAATGGAGGCCGTGCAAGGAGCCCTTGCAGGACGGCAGGAGGATGTCTGGCCAAGAGCCTTGGTGAGACGGAAAAGAGAGAGAGGAAGATCTCGAGAGCCTCAAGATCTGGCCTGGTATCGGATGTGCTGGGTACTGCGCTGGGCAGGTGCTTCGTCGCTATTGATAAGAGGACCTGGTCCCTTTATCAATAGCGAGAATCGGTAAGCAGGGCCGTATAGGCGCGCCGCGCGGGCCTAGCCATCTAGCGGCCGTGGGCCGTACTAGACTCTATCTCGCACACCCCCCAAAAGATAGAAGAAGCGAGAAAAGGGAGAGTAGACAGGAAAAGTATGAGAGAGAAGGAATATAGAAGTTGGAAAGGCCTTTCCAAGTTTTCGGACAGTTTGTTCAAAAGAGGGTTGCGGAAAATTTAGAGGGAGAGATCAGAAATAGGTGTGTAGAGTGGACAGTTAGTGTGGATAGTAGGAGTATAGGAGGTGAGATCCTATAGAGACTGTGGTCTATGGAAAGTCATATGACATATGTAAGATGACGTCAGATGTGTGCAGTGTAGTAAACAAAAATGACAGATAGGATAGGTTATAGGTTATATGAGAGACAGGATGAATGAAATAGATAAATAAACTGGATTAATTGTTGTTGACAGGTGGTGTCAAAAAACTATGAATAATGACGGATAATGCAGTACGTCTCGTCTCCGGAAGCAACCAAAGGAGACATAACCAAATTATTTAGATATATAGGTATAAAGAAATGAAACTTTACTTGCCGTGACGGTAAACAGAGCCATGGACGGAAAGAAAAGACGTCAAAGTGTGTCGTCCGGCAGTGATATTTATGTATATAGCAAATATATATAGGAATAAATAAGTATGCAAATAATTAGTAAGGTGTGGTTGCAAATTTAAATAAATAAATAATTTGGTGGGTAGGTGGAAATGTCGTGTGAGGTTAGCGGAAGTGGTCAAATAGTATAAGGCAGTAGATCTGGGAAAGTTTCTTAAATACCTGCCAGTTGTTCTGAATTATATGTGGTGAGTTGTTGTTAAAAATGTTTTTAGGGATGAAATCACCAACAAAGTCCCTGGTCGCATTTACCCTGATGTCCAGGAAACAGGGCGCTGGGCAGTGGAACATGGTGTGGATTGCGTCGCCAACCAGGCTCAGCTCACAGAAGCCGCAGATGTTTGTATCGGCCCTGCCAGTCTTAAAACGGTGGGCCTGAAAGGGCCCGTGACTTGTAAGGAAGGCCGAGGAAAAGGGTGTATGATGAAGTTTGACCCGGAGGGCCTGCCACCTACGAGTGTCTATTATGAAGGGTTTGAGACAGGCAGCATAATCAGAGAGATTGATGCGTATGGCCCAGCTGTCGTGCAAGATTTCCTTTGAATCCTTTTTGATACCATTTACAAGTGTGGTGAGTACTCTATTTGTTACTAGTTGTAATTGTGTGATATTTTCATATGGGATGAATTCCCTAATTGTGAAGTAGTTTCGTACTCTCTCGTTTATAATGATATCAAGGGGTGGCAGTTTGTTTAGGGTAGCGGAGGGCTCTGTTAAGGATCACTTGGTATTTTTGAGTATTGAGGATGTGATGCCATGTAGGGACCGCGTACAAGGCCACCGACAGGATGATTTTGATATAGAGTTTGGAATTGTCGGCATGGACGAGATATGAGTTCTTAAAGAGGTCATTGAGCCTGTAAGACATGATTCTGGCTTTTTGTGTGGTATAGTGGATGTGGTCTGTGAAAGTGAATCGGTTGTTTAACATTATGCCTAAGTATTTGACTGTTTTTACTGGAGTTAAAGTATGTTCGTCGATATTGTAGGAAAAATTTTGTATGTCGGAATGTCGATATCTGATGAGGGATAGGATTTGACATTTGGTCCAGGATAATGTTAAGTTTTTTGATTTTAAGAAGTTATTAATTAATTTCAGGGTGCGGTTTGTTAGTCTGATTATGTTGCTGCGATTTAATGACTGGATAATAACGGTCATGTCATCGGCGTACATCACGATGTTTGTGCGCGGAGGTAGGTTTAAGTTAAAAATGAGATTAATGGAAATATTCCAGAGCAATGGTCCGAGTATCGATCCCTGTGGGACCCCTCTACAAGTGGGATATGACCTGATGTACCGTTCGTTGATGACTAATAGGGATCGGTCAGAAAGGTAATTAGCAATTGTGTTGATCAAATATTTAGGAAATTTATAGTGTTGGAGACTGAGAATTATATCGGAGTGTTCTATGGAGTTAAATGCGTTTGTGATGTCCAGGCAAACCAGGTTATTGATGTTGGTCGTGCAAGCTCGTTGCACACCTTCAACCCCAGCATATCAGGGAAGGTGCAAGTTCGTTGCACACCTGAAAGGTTAGGTCTCCCCTCTCCCGATAGGGACTAGATTCCATGCCAATCGGTATTGGCAAACGGAAACGCGTTAGGCGCGGAAGCAAACGGTATTGCCTGAACAAGTTATCGTTCGACTTCAAGACCGGAGGAATGGACGTAACTTTCGACTCTTATCCGGTATTACGGGAACAATACCAGGATCCGTTTAGATCCTTCCCCTTTTCGGTAGTCAGCGCAAGACAAGACCTCTTGCCTACAGACACGGAGTCTGAATCGCGAATAATGGATGATCAAACTCAACATTAACCTCCCTTCTCCTACAACACCAAGATAATGATGATAATCAGTCTATTTTGATACTAAACTCTGAGTCTTGTTCCTCTACCTTCTCAACCCTGACATATCCTCCTCTTTAACATTTGCAACGTACGGGTCTCCTGAGCCAGTCACGGCTACACGCCCAAACATATACAAAATTCACGGCCCAGACGTTCGATCGTGGCCCGATCGTGGCGATCCGGGAGGGTGAAACGCGCCCCGTGCGCTGGTGCTTCCTCCTCTTTTCCCCCCTTGGGCTTTGGGCTCTTTCCCGCGGTTCGCTACGGGCGAGGGGGTACCCCCTTGCCACGGCGCACCGCCCGCACTGGTCGGTTCCGGTTCCGACCCAATTGCCGCTACCGCCGATTTACCCTCTTTGCCCGGTTTCTTCTGTGAAGCTGCCGTTCCAGCCGTAGAAGAGTTAAGCTCTTTCTCAATGTCGAGGTGCTTCTCCACGTCGCGCCTCCCTTTGATGAGGTCCTCGAATGAGTGGACCTCACTCCGCCTATTACTCTCGCGAAACCGCGGTAGGAGATTCGCATAGGCCAATTCCAGTTGGCTTTTCAGCTCCGGAACGGGGGAGATCTTCAGTAACTTTGTAACTGGTTTCCCTGCACTCCTGCCTGAATGCAGGGAAGGGGTGTTACATTCGGCCTATCCCTCCTCGGTATCGTCCTTCAGGGCGCCAGCTGGTTAGGTCGGGTAACCAGCAACCCTTCCTAGAACATTCTGTCCTTCGGGAACCCTGCCAAGTTCCCGGAGTCCAGACATTAGGCTCTCCTACTCTCGGGCTCGCCAGAGGGACAGGGCAGCATCTCCCGGCCACTCGGTCTCCCCTCAGGGCTGGCTCCGTTCGGTCATAGGAGTGTCGGGAATCTGTTCCAGCCTCCTCAGGCCTGGAACATCACCTCCCCTCTTTCCGTCAACCCGCTTAGGGTTTTGGGTAAAGGGCGAGAACGTTCGATATCCCAGGAGAGCACTCCCAGATCCCGATTCAGGTCGACTTGCCTGGCCGAGCCCGGCGCCCCGCGTTGGCCCTACGGCCCCTCCGGGTCTACGCCGAGTCGACCAGTCCCCGCTCCCCTCACGGACTGGTTACTCCTCCTACGATATCTCGGCCTGAGTCCAGGATGCCTTCCGCTCCTCCTGGACTTCTACCGTCTGCCGGGAAAATCAGTGGATCCCTGCGGACTCCCTCGATTTCCCCGCCTGGACGTCGGCGGCCTCGGTCCTTCAACACACGCAGGCCAGCGCCTTGCGTTGTTGTCGACTCGACGGCTCGCGCACGACTCCTCGATACCGGGATCTTCTCCCGTTATCCCGTCTTGCGGATCATCCCGTGTAGGCTGTCTCTCCCGTCTTAGGGTATCCTGACGGATACCCCACGACTTCCTGGGAGCGCCGGAACTCTCATCCGGACTTCTACCAGTCCTACAGGGACTCACTCAGGTTCCGCTTCCCCAGGGATAAACAGCCCTGGCAGTCGGCTGCTGCATCCCGGTTCCGTTTCACCTCGCAAGCCAGGGTTCACAGGTCGAAACCCCGTTACTGCATTTCCTTTCCGCCAGCGGGTCTGCTCGCTCTCTTCACCCCCGAATTGGCGAAGAAACGCCTGTTTAAATTGCGTCCAGTCCGTCCACTGGTATCCCTCTAACCTGAACCAGTCTAACGCTTCACTGGTCAGGACTAACGCTATCGACCCGTGCAGTGCGCGGAAGGGCAGCCGGGTGCCCCACATGCACCCCTCCACAACCCTACAGAATTGATCTGCGTCATCCGGAGTTCCCTTGCGGTTCTCAAGGGAGTCTTGAGAAGATCGGGGATCGGGTCCTTGAAAGCCCGCCAATCCTCATCTTCCCCCCGGACGACAGGTCGTCTAGACCTCGTCGGGACCTCCCCCGCTTGAGGCTACGCTGCCCCCGAAGTCCCAGCACTGGAGAGGGTTCGATGACTTTTCGCACCATCAGGGTGAGTTGCTCGGCGAGTTGTCGAAAGGCGTCCTCCGCGAGCGCCAATCGCCGATCAAACCCGGTCACCAGTTCCCGTATTTGTTCGCGCTCGCGGGCCTACTCAGTCGGTCCCGCCAGGATTATGTTCAAGAGGGACTCCGTCAGTCCCCCCGGCGTCGCTCCCAATCCGGGCGGCCGCCTAACCCTGCCCAACTCGGGCATTTCTACTTCCGGGCAAAGACAATCGACCCGCGGCCGTTCGGTGTCTCGACTATGACGTCCCGAAAGATTACCGCCTGAGCTCGCGTTTCACCTTCCACTCTTCGGCCCACCCCCCCCCCCTTGGGCACGATCGCTGATCAACAGCTTTGCCCCGCTCGCGACCCTCACCCTGGATTTCCACACCTCCCGATGGGTGGAGGTTCTCCGCGCAACGGCTTCCAACGCGATCGGTGTCAGCGTATGCAGCATTTCGGACATGGCGATAGGATCCTGCCACTGTCCGTATGACTGCGCCGTTTGTAATATGGGAGAGGGCCCCCGTTGCCCCTCCCGAACCGCCGGTGACCAACAGCTCCTTTCCGCCGGTGCTGCCAGGCTTCATGGTGGAGTCGACCACCCTCATGCGCGAGGGACTCACGGCTCGAGCCCCCTACCCCCCTCATTGAGCGACGCTCCTCGTCCTCCCCCTCACCCTCGGAGAAATCAACGTCCAGTAGATCGGTCGTTAGGTCTTCCCCCACGCCCTCTCTCTCTGGATTCTCCGGGAGTGCGCCGTCGATCTCGCGAACCCACTTCGCTCCATCCGGCCCGAACCTGGAGATTAGGTAGTAGCGCTCGAGACGGCTGCGCAATATTCGGGCAGTATCCACGAAGTCGCCCTGTATTCCGACCGATTTAGCGCGCTCCATAAGCTCACTATGGTCGAGCTCGGCCAACTCGACCTCGAGTCGTTCCTTTTCCCGCCGCCACACGATCCGGGAGCTCGCGCGTCGCTGTGGCTCCACTGCGTTCAACGCCATCTGGCGGTTCGCAGGAGGTACTGCCACGCGCTCTACAATTACCGGCGTACCGACGCCGATTAAATTTCCGCCCGTTAACGCTCGTTCTGCCGCTGCTGAAATAACTGCCACCAAGGTCACGTTCCCTAAACACCCAACGGCCCCACGTTGGGCGCCAATTTATAACACGCGAACGAGGGTTTCCTGAGGCTGGGTGAAACCCCAGGAAATATCGCGGTACAAATAATTTCTCCGACCGACTCGGAGAGGTATGAGACCGCCGGGTTGGATTATTTAGGAACGCTGATGACCTGGAAATAACACTACGCAAGAAATACTTCCGCTCCCTCGCTAATATATACAATTTCCTACAATTAATACAATCGCAATAGAACCCTATCTCGGATCGGGAGCGCCCGCACGCGTTATCGCTAAGCCGGTACACTCGCGGACACGCAAGGAGACGGAAATTCTCTGCCCGCTGGCAGAGATTACCCGATCCTCCAGGAGGAGACTGTCCAACCTGAAGGCCGGATGTTCCGATGTACCGGTGCGCCCTGGAACAGTCCTGCGTGACGTTCCGGCGCAGCAAGGTGACTAACCTCTGCGGGTGAAATACACGGACCTGTACAAAATAATAAAGGGCTCGGGTACGCAAAGTGCTGACCACTCACTCGTCTCGCCAATCCTCGGTTTAATCCGCAGGTCCTCCCTCACGGTTTTCTCCATCAGCAGGATGCCTTGGGGAACGCCTCGTCCTTCACTCTCCTGGTACGGATGCTGACAGTTCAAGTTCTCCCTCACCAGCTAAAATATCCTATTCGAACTTTGTTATGGTTGAGGAAATCGGTTCTGCTATGTATTAGGCGCCGCGCTAGTGAGAGAGACAAAGACAGTCTCTGCTACACTCGGCCGTCGGATAGCGCACGGTTCGACTTGCGCTATCTCACTCCGACTTACCGAGACCGCCAGCTGATCCAGACAATCAGCCTAACGTCTCGGTGCCGAGGGTGCTCAACCTATTCTTGGTCCTCCGCTTGGAACCAAGAATCGGTCGGGAATGATACAACGATTTTTACATTGTTACAGAATTTATAAATATTTGGAGCACATGGCTCTATATCAGATAACAAATTATGAGAATAAGTAAAAAAAACTGAAATGAAACTGTGAAAGAAGAGTATATATATATATATATATATATATATATATATATATATACGAACAGAGAAAAGTGGATAGGGAAATTAAAGTAGGGCAAAGAAGAGAGGAAAAGGACAATTTGAAATCTATTACGATTTTGGACAATAATGGTAAAACGGTGATGAAAATCGGTTAACACTAACTTGAAGCGAATACGTGTTTACTTTTACAGTAAAAGCTGTTGATAAAAGAAATTGATAAATCAAAATAAAGTAAATAATTCAAATTGCCTTCAACTGTTTTCAAGTGTTATATACAGGAGAAAATAGAAACATATCAAGATATATATGTATATGAATCTAAATCCCTTCAAATATTTTAAAGTTTTATATGCATGAGAAAACACAAACATAACATGTTGTATATGTATATCAATTTAAATGCCTTCAACAGCTGTATACTCTTCTGCATATGAGGATGTGTTGAAATATAAACATTAAATATATGCTTGATTTTTAGAAATAGAGAGATACTTTTGTCAGGGATATTTCCTGACACAAAAAGAAGAGCTTTTTCTCTCCTTGACATTTTTTAATCTGAGCCTTCATTTTTCAGATATTCAATAATAAAGGTACTGTTAATTAGACAGAGATGCTCCGATAGTCGAAGCGAGACAGAGTGACGCCACCTGACTTCAACTATCGTAGTGTCTCTGTCTAACTAAGGGGATCTTTGGATCTTTATCATTGAATAATTGGAAAATGAAGCAGTAAATCAAAGAAAGCCAAAGGGTAAGAAGCTCTTCTTTATGATTCAGGAATCATTTGAAGAACGAACGAAAACGTTAAGGATGATGATCGTTTCTCCTGTCGCAGTCACCGAGTCAGCTATCGCCCTCTCGCTCTCTCCTACTTTACCAGCAAACACTTTACATTTTCCTTGTCTGTTTCGAATCTGATCGGAATCCAGCAAGGAGCAATGAGGACAATGCGAGACATCAGCAAGGAAAGAGATTCTCAGGATTTTTCCAGAACTATTCAGAAACCTGTAAGAAAGCATTTGTTCTTCATGCGTGCAATGATGACGATCGTTTCTCCTGTCGCCGTCATAGAGCTAGCTATCGCCCTCTTGCTCGCTCCTTCTCATTTTGCAAAAGTTTATTCCGAAGTTATCCGATGATTACCGAATATGGGGTCAAGGTTCCCTTCCCTTACTTCCCTCCCAATTATCGTGACTCCCCTCACCTAATGTCATGACAACGCTCGGACCAAGATCTTCGTGTAAGTGAGACATTGAGGTTAGGAAGGAAGTAAACTTAGAGCTTATTTACTAAAAAGACATGCTTGCTTTATCAAATATGAATATTTATTTAATTAAAATTATATATAAAAATTAAAATAGTGGCAGCAGACACGCTTACTACAGGGAAGCAAAATCTACCTGATTGGGCCAGACTCCTCCTCTTCGACCAATGAAAAACTGATTCCGCCTTCTCTGAATGTTTCAGTTTATCTCACTTTCTATTTTTGGCTACTTGTACGATTCTCATTGGTCAATTACTTTTCAAGAGGGGATACTTTTATGTGTCTCTTAAACGGTTATACACGTGGGTACGATTGGATAACATCCCCTGTTAACGATTACCCTTATAGGAATTTGCAGTGTCGCGCAATCACTGGTAAATGGATTTCAGATTATTACTTGCTTTCTTATATGATATCATCTGATATTTAATCTTAAAGGAGAAGGAAGTGGTTGTTTGAACAAATAATTAAACAGAGTATTGATTTTTCATTGTAACACTATATTTATTCATATTTTTCTATCCATATATATAAGAATACATTTTACATATCCACATTTAATAGTACAACGATATCTGATACAAATTTATATAATAGTGCAATATATACATACATATAAAATATACAATATGATAAAAGATATTAAAATATTGGAGATCTTTATTACTTATAGACGACTTGTATTAGAGTTATTATGACCATTGAGTGTTTCATTATTATTAAACATTAAGTCATAATAATTAATTTTGCAAGTTTTCGGGCGTACGCGTCTCATTCTTTTATCATAAAATTCTTGAACTCGTAGCTTTTCCGCAGCATCTGCAACACTTTTTAAGATGTGCGTTGGTCTTGCATAACGAAGCTCTTCTAGCCGTAGACGCAAGACTCCATAAATTGGATCTGGCGCATCAAGCTCTGATTGACCTTGTGACTCCAGTGTCGAGCGTTCAGAAGCAATAGCGCAAGTTTCAGTAGATTGAATACCAATTTGACACTTATTGGATGAATTAACTGCATTATAGTCACTCTTGTAACTTTTTGCATAGCGTTCCAACAAATAACTACGAATCCATCTAACACCACCAGCTGCCTGTGGCATTGGCACTGTGTTATTGCTGATGGTTATTGTACTGTCCGATTGCTTCGTCGATGCTGACAAAGTTTCAGGCCAGAAGAGGCGACGTGGCCTAATACGAAGACGCCTGCGATGAGACATCCTCCTAGTTCTCCTGTTGCTGCCGCTGTGATACACATCGCTTGCATCGTTTTCCAAATCCATGATATTTGAGAATTCTTTGATTGAAAATCAAATGAATAAGATCTGTTTCAGATCACTGTAAAACACACTGTGTATGAGCACAAAACTTGTTTTACGGAAAACTTGTAGACTATAATTCTTAAGTGTCTTGCTAAACAAAGTCACAGAACACACGTACTGCAAGCGTTGAATAGTCGAGCAGGATTGAAGTTTTAAAGCAGAGTGGGGCAACATATACGAGTACTTCCGGTTAGGGGATGGAACGTCCCATAGATAATTAAAGCGTGGAATCTATCTACCTGATTGGGCCAGACTCCTCCTCTTCGACCAATGAAAAACTGACGCCGCTTTCTCTTAATGTTTCAGTCTATCTCACTTTCTATTTTTGGCTACTTGTACGATTCTCATTGGTCAATTACTTGTTAAGAGGGGATACTTTTATGTGTCTCTTAAACGGTTATACACGTGGCACAAAATGACCGCTCGAAAAACATGTAAATGTGTCCCCTCTTGAAAGGTAACGGACCAATGAGAATCAACTACAACTCGCCGAAAAGGCGTGTCTCTTGAGCAATCGTGCAAGCTTGCAATTGTTTTTCTAACTAGTAAATTGAGAAATTTGAACATGAAAATTTTTATGCACAAGAAATAAGTTACATGTGTGTAAATCGATCAACTTTGACAATATTTAATGCGTCAAATCGGCTAAAATATGTATAGTAGATATGGTTTTTTGGAATTTAAGCTCGGAGAGGGGAAGGAATTAGTATTTGTACACATTTTATAATTCTCTCTATTAAAAACCATATATTTAAAAAAAAAAAAAATTATTTTAATTTTTCTATATATATGTATAAAATCGTAAATGAGTCTAATTGACTAGCTCCGGCAATCTAGAAGTTTAATTATTTATAATAAATTTATTGGGCCCAGTTTTCGAAGAAATGTTTGCTAATAATTTTCTTAAACATCTAACACTTGGTAAATGAAACAGTTGTCTTAGAAGCCTGTAACTTTTTCCAGATTGTTTCTATAAATAAGGGCTAATAGTTTTTCTTGAAAAGTAAATCTTCTACGATACAATAGACAGAGTAGGATGAATACTAATTTCACAAATATCACATATACAGGATATAATAATTACATATCGATAAATTTAAAATTGTAAAGAGGATAATTCCAAAATATTTTTTCATTTATTTTTATCAGAAAATAATTTTAAAAATAATCTTTCGATGAAAAAGTGATAAATATGAAAAGTTTTAAAAAATCTCATTATCGTATACTGTATAAGATAATATTGAAATATAATGCTTAATCTTTTTACAAAGTTAATTTTTTCTCTTGGTTAACTATTTAAATTTTTTATTTGCAATTCTAAAAACATTCTTTGTTGAGATGAAAGACAATTCATTATGAAATTCATATTCTTTCGTAAGCTATATTTTTCTGCCTCTTTCAATCTTAATTTATAATTATGCCGTCTTTTTGACATCTTCAATTGCTTTTGCCTTATATTTTTCGCTAGATAATATAGCTGTCTTTCTTTTACTGGAAAATTATCCTTTGTGCAATTCTGTAATATTCTAAATCTTTTCTTCGTGTTTGTTATCATTCGTTTTAGTTCTACAGAAGATAAAGGGGATGGATATAGGAAGGGAAATGGTCAGGCAATACAAATAAAATAAGATGATAAGTTAAAGCAATATTCAATTTATTAATGAAAATAAAAAGAGCGAGCGAAACATACAGGTTTAAAAAACACCATGAATTGAGGGAAAAAACTAATGTGGCTGTATTTAATGTAATTATACTTTAAATAAGCTGTAATTAAAAACTTGAGGGTATTATCTTTTTTTCAATAATTTATACTCTTCTGTGAATTTATAAATATTAGGAGCACATGGCTCTATATCAGATAACAAATTATGAGAATAAGTAAAAAAAACTGAAATGAAACTGTGAAAGAAGAGTATATACAGGGTGTAACATTGATGTTAGGAGAAATTTTAAGGGGTTGTAGAGGGGTTGATTCTAAGACATATTTTCCTTAGCCATTTTTTAATTTAGGGCTTAAATTTTGAATTATTAAGGTTTTTCTGTACATTATATGATTGGCTGACGCGAGCGCGCTGTGACGTCAGTCAGCTGTAGCACCGCCGGCGCAACACCGTAGCTAGCGGGGAAAAATATCGTGTCGCCCCAAGAAACAAAAATCCATTAAATTTTATGAGAATGTACAAATAACCATTAATAATTCAATTTTTTCTAAATATTCAATTAATACCTACCACAAATAGGAATTAATTGAATATTTATAATAAGCCCATGAAACTTTTTATTTTTTACTGTAAGCAATAGCTATTAAAGTTATTTTAAGAAAAAATCCTAACTTAAATAACAATTACTTAATAAATAATAAAAAGTTTCTTCAATTACACGCGCGAACCTATTAATTTATCACTAATTTTTAAGTAAATAGCATGCAAATTAGAATTAAAGTAAATAAAATATTTATTCGACTCACTAATTATTGAAGATTATCCAGACATCCTTCACGTAGTTTAGAATCTTCATTAATTTATAAAAGTTCACCTAATTTATTATTTTCACAAAAATAACAACACATAACCACACTTACTTCCACACACAATTTCCAGGTACTTTACTTAATTTCACTGTTCACAAGAATCACCTCACATGTCTTACCGTGTCCGTAATTAAATTGATATTTTTAAAGCTATACGCGAAAATAATTATTAATTTAATAATAGAAATTAAGGCACTATTATCCCTACACCGGCATCGTTCGCGCACTAACACTCACACTGTGAAGTTGCACACTGTCCACCTGCTGGGCCTTATTCTAATTATAGGCCACTGACCTACTTTCCTACTGGATCAGCTGATCAACTGAAGTCCTGAGAAAAAGGAAGAAGCCGAGGCTTCCTTGATTAGACTAAGTATAACATAGTAAATAATTATTGAAGTGACTACTTTTCTTACCTTGAAACTTTTTTTATTTTTTTTTTTTTTAGTAAGAGGAAAACCCTCATGGGCACCTAGTCACCCACGCATTGAACAATGGGGACTAGGTAGTGTGAGACTCTTACTCACTAAAAACCTCTCTAGAAGATGCGCTTTCTTCCCGTCCTTCCTTCCCGTCCTTCCTTCCCGTCCTTCCTTCCCGTCCTTCCTTCCTGTCCTTCCTTCCTGTCAAAAGAATTGATGGAAGCATCTTCTTGATCCTATTGCACTTCACAACACTTCACAAGTTTATGCACCACATTTGTCAGTTTTTAATACGCGCGTACTTGACTGTTTATAATAAATGTTCGAATTGTCTTCCGCGAACAGTCAAGCACGTTTCTGCTCTTCGCAGAATAGAGTTCCGAACTCTATCGAATATCGCGTCATTGTCTTGGATCTCATTGCACGCGGCGAGTATTCTTGCAATGAGATCTTCTTCACTGTCGACTGGTGTCTCGTACACCAGTGACCTTACATGCCCCCATAAATAAAAATCCAGAGGTGTAAGGTCGGGCGAACGCGGAGGCCAAGGTGTAGCACTGCCTCTTCCAGAAAAAAATTAAAACTCAGCGGAGTCAATAGTCCGAGTTATTTATGAGTTTTTTTATAAATTCAACGGTTACTGCAATACTTTTTCTGGAAGAGATCAAATAACAAAACACTGACAATAGGGAAATAATCGTTATAACAAAACAAAATCCTTCAGTCCTCTTCTATCATCGGAGAGGACTTGGCGTTAAGTGACTTGGTGAACAAATTATTTAAAAGCCTTAAAACGAATCGCCGAGATCTATACACGAACGCCGAAAAAACAGATATGCTATTAGCATATGGTGCCGCGAACGGTAATCGAGAAGAAGCCCGAAGACTTTACCGCGAACGATTTCCGGATAGAAGACTTCCCGGTCGCGGATATTTTGTTGCACTCGCGCAAAGACTTCGAGATACGGGTTCGTTAAACCCCGGAGTGGCTCCTGGTGCGGACAGGACAACGCGAACTATTAATTTCGAAGAAGAAGTGATAGAACGTTTCCGCGAAAATCCGTCCACCAGTACGAGAGCTGTCGCGCGCGAGCTCCGTACTGACCATATGAGTGTGTGGAGAACTTTACACGAGGACGGCTTGCATCCTTTTCACTTGCAAAAGGTGCAAGGATTAAAGCCGCAGGATTTTGAGCCGCGAGTGCAATATTGCGAGTGGATTGTAGACAAGTGCCGCGAAAATAATAACTTTCTCCGTCGCGTTCTTTTTACGGACGAAGCGTGTTTTACGCGTAACGGCTTCTTTAATAGTCGCAACAGCCATGTGTGGGACGTCGAAAATCCCCATGCAATGGTTGTTGCATCAAACCAAAATCGGTTTTCGGTAAATATCTGGGCCGGGATCGTCGACAACCAGATAGTCGGGCCATATCTCCTGCCGCCGCGTTTAAATGGGCAAGTGTACGCGAACTTTTTAAGACACACTTTGCCCATTTTACTGGAGAATGTGCCACTGGCGATTCGGGAAGAAATGTGGCTGCAAAGCGACGGCGCACCAGCCCATTTCACGCGTGAATCCAACGAGTATTTAATTCGCAAATTTAATAATCGTTGGATCGGAAGAGGCAGTGCTACACCTTGGCCTCCGCGTTCGCCCGACCTTACACCTCTGGATTTTTATTTATGGGGGCATGTAAGGTCACTGGTGTACGAGACACCAGTCGACAGTGAAGAAGATCTCATTGCAAGAATACTCGCCGCGTGCAATGAGATCCAAGACAATGACGCGATATTCGATAGAGTTCGGAACTCTATTCTGCGAAGAGCAGAAACGTGCTTGACTGTTCGCGGAAGACAATTCGAACATTTATTATAAACAGTCAAGTACGCGCGTATTAAAAACTGACAAATGTGGTGCATAAACTTGTGAAGTGTTGTGAAGTGCAATAGGATCAAGAAGATGCTTCCATCAATTCTTTTGACAGGAAGGAAGGACAGGAAGGAAGGACGGGAAGGAAGGACGGGAAGGAAGGACGGGAAGGAAGGACGGGAAGAAAGCGCATCTTCTAGAGAGGTTTTTAGTGAGTAAGAGTCTCACACTACCTAGTCCCCATTGTTCAATGCGTGGGTGACTAGGTGCCCATGAGGGTTTTCCTCTTACTAAAAAAAAAAAAAATAAAAAAAGTTTCAAGGTAAGAAAAGTAGTCACTTCAATAATTATTTACTATGTTATACTTAGTCTAATCAAGGAAGCCTCGGCTTCTTCCTTTTTCTCAGGACTTCAGTTGATCAGCTGATCCAGTAGGAAAGTAGGTCAGTGGCCTATAATTAGAATAAGGCCCAGCAGGTGGACAGTGTGCAACTTCACAGTGTGAGTGTTAGTGCGCGAACGATGCCGGTGTAGGGATAATAGTGCCTTAATTTTTATTATTAAATTAATAATTATTTTCGCGTATAGCTTTAAAAATATCAATTTAATTACGGACACGGTAAGACATGTGAGGTGATTCTTGTGAACAGTGAAATTAAGTAAAGTACCTGGAAATTGTGTGTGGAAGTAAGTGTGGTTATGTGTTGTTATTTTTGTGAAAATAATAAATTAGGTGAACTTTTATAAATTAATGAAGATTCTAAACTACGTGAAGGATGTCTGGATAATCTTCAATAATTAGTGAGTCGAATAAATATTTTATTTACTTTAATTCTAATTTGCATGCTATTTACTTAAAAATTAGTGATAAATTAATAGGTTCGCGCGTGTAATTGAAGAAACTTTTTATTATTTATTAAGTAATTGTTATTTAAGTTAGGATTTTTTCTTAAAATAACTTTAATAGCTATTGCTTACAGTAAAAAATAAAAAGTTTCATGGGCTTATTATAAATATTCAATTAATTCCTATTTGTGGTAGGTATTAATTGAATATTTAGAAAAAATTGAATTATTAATGGTTATTTGTACATTCTCATAAAATTTAATGGATTTTTGTTTCTTGGGGCGACACGATATTTTTCCCCGCTAGCTACGGTGTTGCGCCGGCGGTGCTACAGCTGACTGACGTCACAGCGCGCTCGCGTCAGCCAATCATATAATGTACAGAAAAACCTTAATAATTCAAAATTTAAGCCCTAAATTAAAAAATGGCTAAGGAAAATATGTCTTAGAATCAACCCCTCTACAACCCCTTAAAATTTCTCCTAACATCAATGTTACACCCTGTATATATATATATACGAACAGAGAAAAGTGGATAAGGAAATTAAAGTAGAGCAAAGAATTTAGGAAAAGGACAATTTGAAATCTATTACGATTTTGGACAATAATGGTAAAACGGTGATGAAAATCGGTTAACACTAACTTGAAGCGAATACGTGTTTACTTTTACAGTAAAAGCTGTTGATAAAAGAAATTGATAAATCAAAATAAAGTAAATAATTCAAATTGCCTTCAACTGTTTTCAAGTGTTATATACAGGAGAAAATAGAAACATATCAAGATATATATGTATATGAATCTAAATCCCTTCAAATATTTTAAAGTTTTATATGCATGAGAAAACACAAACATAACATGTTGTATATGTATATCAATTTAAATGCCTTCAACAGCTGTATACTCTTCTGCATATGAGGATGTGTTGAAATATAAACATTAAATATATGCTTGATTTTTAGAAATAGAGAGATACTTTTGTCAGGGATATTTCCTGACACAAAAAGAAGAGCTTTTTCTCTCCTTGACATTTTTTAATCTGAGCCTTCATTTTTCAGATATTCAATAATAAAGGTACTGTTAATTAGACAGAGATGCTCCGATAGTCGAAGCGAGACAGAGTGACGCCACCTGACTTCAACTATCGTAGTGTCTCTGTCTAACTAAGGGGATCTTTGGATCTTTATCATTGAATAATTGGAAAATGAAGCAGTAAATCAATGAAAGCCAAAGGGTAAGAAGCTCTTCTTTATGATTCAGGAATCATTTGAAGAACGAACGAAAACGTTAAGGATGATGATCGTTTCTCCTGTCGCAGTCACCGAGTCAGCTATCGCCCTCTCGCTCTCTCCTACTTTACCAGCAAACACTTTACATTTTCCTTGTCTGTTTCGAATCTGATCGGAATCCAGCAAGGAGCAATGAGGACAATGCGAGACATCAGCAAGGAAAGAGATTCTCAGGATTTTTTCAGAACTATTCAGAAACCTGTAAGAAAGCATTTGTTCTTCATGCGTGCAATGATGACGATCGTTTCTCCTGTCGCCGTCATAGAGCTAGCTATCGCCCTCTTGCTCGCTCCTTCTCATTTTGCAAAAGTTTATTCCGAAGTTATCCGATGATTACCGAATATGGGGTCAAGGTTCCCTTCCCTTACTTCCCTCCCAATTATCGTGACTCCCCTCACCTAATGTCATGACAACGCTCGGACCAAGATCTTCGTGTAAGTGAGACATTGAGGTTAGGAAGGAAGTAAACTTAGAGCTTATTTACTAAAAAGACATGCTTGCTTTATCAAATATGAATATTTATTTAATTAAAATTATATATAAAAATTAAAATAGTGGCAGCAGACACGCTTACTACAGGGAAGCAAAATCTACCTGATTGGACCAGACTCCTCCTCTTCGACCAATGAAAAACTGATTCCGCCTTCTCTGAATGTTTCAGTTTATCTCACTTTCTATTTTTGGCTACTTGTACGATTCTCATTGGTCAATTACTTTTCAAGAGGGGATACTTTTATGTGTCTCTTAAACGGTTATACACGTGGATACGATTGGATAACATCCCCTGTTAACGATTACCCTTATAGGAATTTGCAGTGTCGCGCAATCACTGGTAAATGGATTTCAGATTATTACTTGCTTTCTTATATGATATCATCTGATATTTAATCTTAAAGGAGAAGGAAGTGGTTGTTTGAACAAATAATTAAACAGAGTATTGATTTTTCATTGTAACACTATATTTATTCATATTTTTCTATCCATATATATAAGAATACATTTTACATATCCACATTTAATAGTACAACGATATCTGATACAAATTTATATAATAGTGCAATATATACATACATATAAAATATACAATATGATAAAAGATATTAAAATATTGGAGATCTTTATTACTTATAGACGACTTGTATTAGAGTTATTATGACCATTGAGTGTTTCATTATTATTAAACATTAAGTCATAATAATTAATTTTGCAAGTTTTCGGGCGTACGCGTCTCATTCTTTTATCATAAAATTCTTGAACTCGTAGCTTTTCCGCAGCATCTGCAACACTTTTTAAGATGTGCGTTGGTCTTGCATAACGAAGCTCTTCTAGCCGTAGACGCAAGACTCCATAAATTGGATCTGGCGCATCAAGCTCTGATTGACCTTGTGACTCCAGTGTCGAGCGTTCAGAAGCAATAGCGCAAGTTTCAGTAGATTGAATACCAATTTGACACTTATTGGATGAATTAACTGCATTATAGTCACTCTTGTAACTTTTTGCATAGCGTTCCAACAAATAACTACGAATCCATCTAACACCACCAGCTGCCTGTGGCATTGGCACTGTGTTATTGCTGATGGTTATTGTACTGTCCGATTGCTTCGTCGATGCTGACAAAGTTTCAGGCCAGAAGAGGCGACGTGGCCTAATACGAAGACGCCTGCGATGAGACATCCTCCTAGTTCTCCTGTTGCTGCCGCTGTGATACACATCGCTTGCATCGTTTTCCAAATCCATGATATTTAAGAATTCTTTGATTGAAAATCAAATGAATAAGATCTGTTTCAGATCACTGTAAAACACACTGTGTATGAGCACAAAACTTGTTTTACGGAAAACTTGTAGACTATAATTCTTAAGTGTCTTGCTAAACAAAGTCACAGAACACACGTACTGCAAGCGTTGAATAGTCGAGCAGGATTGAAGTTTTAAAGCAGAGTGGGGCAACATATACGAGTACTTCCGGTTAGGGGATGGAACGTCCCATAGATAATTAAAGCGTGGAATCTATCTACCTGATTGGGCCAGACTCCTCCTCTTCGACCAATGAAAAACTGACGCCGCTTTCTCTTAATGTTTCAGTCTATCTCACTTTCTATTTTTGGCTACTTGTACGATTCTCATTGGTCAATTACTTGTTAAGAGGGGATACTTTTATGTGTCTCTTAAACGGTTATACACGTGGCACAAAATGACCGCTCGAAAAACATGTAAATGTGTCCCCTCTTGAAAGGTAACGGACCAATGAGAATCAACTACAACTCGCCGAAAAGGCGTGTCTCTTGAGCAATCGTGCAAGCTTGCAATTGTTTTTCTAACTAGTAAATTGAGAAATTTGAACATGAAAATTTTTATGCACAAGAAATAAGTTACATGTGTGTAAATCGATCAACTTTGACAATATTTAATGCGTCAAATCGGCTAAAATATGTATAGTAGATATGGTTTTTTGGAATTTAAGCTCGGAGAGGGGAAGGAATTAGTATTTGTACACATTTTATAATTCTCTCTATTAAAAACCATATATTTAAAAAAAAAAAAAATTATTTTAATTTTTCTATATATATGTATAAAATCGTAAATGAGTCTAATTGACTAGCTCCGGCAATCTAGAAGTTTAATTATTTATAATAAATTTATTGGGCCCAGTTTTCGAAGAAATGTTTGCTAATAATTTTCTTAAACATCTAACACTTGGTAAATGAAACAGTTGTCTTAGAAGCCTGTAACTTTTTCCAGATTGTTTCTATAAATAAGGGCTAATAGTTTTTCTTGAAAAGTAAATCTTCTACGATACAATAGACAGAGTAGGATGAATACTAATTTCACAAATATCACATATACAGGATATAATAATTACATATCCATAAATTTAAAATTGTAAAGAGGATAATTCCAAAATATTTTTTCATTTATTTTTATCAGAAAATAATTTTAAAAATAATCTTTCGATGAAAAAGTGATAAATATGAAAAGTTTTAAAAAATCTCATTATCGTATACTGTATAAGATAATATTGAAATATAATGCTTAATCTTTTTACAAAGTTAATTTTTTCTCTTGGTTAACTATTTAAATTTTTTATTTGCAATTCTAAAAACATTCTTTGTTGAGATGAAAGACAATTCATTATGAAATTCATATTCTTTCGTAAGCTATATTTTTCTGCCTCTTTCAATCTTAATTTATAATTATGCCGTCTTTTTGACATCTTCAATTGCTTTTGCCTTATATTTTTCGCTAGATAATATAGCTGTCTTTCTTTTACTGGAAAATTATCCTTTGTGCAATTCTGTAATATTCTAAATCTTTTCTTCGTGTTTGTTATCATTCGTTTTAGTTCTACAGAAGATAAAGGGGATGGATATAGGAAGGGAAATGGTCAGGCAATACAAATAAAATAAGATGATAAGTTAAAGCAATATTCAATTTATTAATGAAAATAAAAAGAGCGAGCGAAACATACAGGTTTAAAAAACACCATGAATTGAGGGAAAAAACTAATGTGGCTGTATTTAATGTAATTATACTTTAAATAAGCTGTAATTAAAAACTTGAGGGTATTATCTTTTTTTCAATAATTTATACTCTTCTGTGAATTTATAAATATTAGGAGCACATGGCTCTATATCAGATAACAAATTATGAGAATAAGTAAAAAAAACTGAAATGAAACTGTGAAAGAAGAGTATATATATATATATATATACGAACAGAGAAAAGTGGATAAGGAAATTAAAGTAGAGCAAAGAATTTAGGAAAAGGACAATTTGAAATCTATTACGATTTTGGACAATAATGGTAAAACGGTGATGAAAATCGGTTAACACTAACTTGAAGCGAATACGTGTTTACTTTTACAGTAAAAGCTGTTGATAAAAGAAATTGATAAATCAAAATAAAGTAAATTATTCAAATTGCCTTCAACTGTTTTCAAGTGTTATATACAGGAGAAAATAGAAACATATCAAGATATATATGTATATGAATCTAAATCCCTTCAAATATTTTAAAGTTTTATATGCATGAGAAAACACAAACATAACATGTTGTATATGTATATCAATTTAAATGCCTTCAACAGCTGTATACTCTTCTGCATATGAGGATGTGTTGAAATATAAACATTAAATATATGCTTGATTTTTAGAAATAGAGAGATACTTTTGTCAGGGATATTTCCTGACACAAAAAGAAGAGCTTTTTCTCTCCTTGACATTTTTTAATCTGAGCCTTCATTTTTCAGATATTCAATAATAAAGGTACTATTAATTAGACAGAGATGCTCCGATAGTCGAAGCGAGACAGAGTGACGCCACCTGACTTCAACTATCGTAGTGTCTCTGTCTAACTAAGGGGATCTTTGGATCTTTATCATTGAATAATTGGAAAATGAAGCAGTAAATCAATGAAAGCCAAAGGGTAAGAAGCTCTTCTTTATGATTCAGGAATCATTTGAAGAACGAACGAAAACGTTAAGGATGATGATCGTTTCTCCTGTCGCAGTCACCGAGTCAGCTATCGCCCTCTCGCGCTCTCCTACTTTACCAGCAAACACTTTACATTTTCCTTGTCTGTTTCGAATCTGATCGGAATCCAGCAAGGAGCAATGAGGACAATGCGAGACATCAGCAAGGAAAGAGATTCTCAGGATTTTTCCAGAACTATTCAGAAACCTGTAAGAAAGCATTTGTTCTTCATGCGTGCAATGATGACGATCGTTTCTCCTGTCGCCGTCATAGAGCTAGTTATCGCCCTCTTGCTCGCTCCTTCTCATTTTGCAAAAGTTTATTCCGAAGTTATCCGATGATTACCGAATATGGCGTCAAGGTTCCCTTCCCTTACTTCCCTCCCAATTATCGTGACTCCCCGCGCCTAATGTCATGACAACGCTCGGTCCAAGATCTTCGTGTAAGTGGGACATTGAGGTTAGGAAGGAAGGAAACTTAGAGCTTATTTACTAAAAAGACATGCTTGCTTTATCAAATATGAATATTTATTTAATTAAAATTATATATAAAAATTAAAATAGTGGCAGCAGACACGCTTACTACAGGGAAGCAAAATCTACCTGATTGGGCCAGACTCCTCCTCTTCGACCAATGAAAAACTGATTCCGCTTTCTCTTAATGTTTCAGTTTATCTCACTTTCTATTTTTGGCTACTGTAACGATGTAAAAATCGTTGCATCATTCTCGACCGATTCTTGGTTCCAAGCGGGGGACCGAGAACAGGTTGAGCACCCTCGACACCGAGACGTTGAGCTGATTGTCTGGATCAGCTGGCGGCCTCGGTAAGTCGGAGTGAGATAGCGCATGTCGAACCGTGCGCTATCCGACGGCCGAGTGTAGCAGAGGCTGTCTTTGTCTCGCTCATTAGCGCGGCGTTCAATACAGGGCTGAACCGATTTCCTCAGCCACAACAACGTTCGAAATTATATTTTTGGTGGGTGAGGGAGAACTTGAACTGTCAATCCGACAGTTCAACGACTTTCCCTCACTTCAATGTCAGACTCCGATTAATCGACATCGGCATTAAATACCGGATCTAGATTCTGTTAGCGATCATTTTTATAGCGATTGATAATTGTATTTTTGTTGTGTATCGTTACGTGCGAGGGTAATTGTGCGTGCGGTGCGTGATCCTACTGCTCTTCGCGCTACGGACCGGGAGGCTACAGCATCCGTACCAGTAGGAGTGAGGGACGAAGTTCCACGGCATCCTGTTGGAGGAGAGGATCAACCGGAAGGACTGCGGACTACCGAGGGTCGTCGTATAGAGTGAGTGGGCAGTACTTTGCGTACCCGAGCCCTTATTTTAGCGTTATTTGTAAAGATCCGCGTATTTACCCGCAGAGGTTAGCCACCTCGCTGCGCCGGAACGTCACTAGGGACTGTTCTAGGGCGCACCGGTATATCGGGACATCCGGCCTTCAGGTTGGACAGTCTCCTCCTGAAGGATTGGGTAATCTCTGCCAGCGGGCAGAGAATTCCCGTTTCCTTGCGGATCTGCGAGTGTACCGGCTAAGCGAGAACGCGTACGACGAGCGGGCGGGCGCTTCCGATTCGAGTAGGGAAAATTGTATATAGTTGTATATTTGCGAGCGGAATCGGTCGCGTTATTATAATAAAGTATTGTTTATCATTGTTTCGCGTGGTGCTCATTTCAGGGTCGTCCGCGTTCCTTAAAGAATCCCACCCGGCGGTCTCACACCTCTCCGAGTCGGTCGGGGAAATTATTTATACCGCGATCCTTCCTGGGGTTTCACCCAGCCACAGGAAACTATCGTTCGCGTGTTTTACTACTTTTACGATTCTCATTGGTCAATTACTTTTCAAGAGAGGATACTTTTATGTGTCTCTTAAACGGTTATACACGTGGCAAAAAATGACCGCTCGAAAAACATGTAAATGTGTCCCCTCTTGAAAGGTAACGGACCATTGAGAATCAACTACAACTCGCCGAAAAGGCGTGTCTCTTGAGCAATCGTGCAAGCTTGCAATTGTTTTTCTAACTAGTAAATTGAGAAATTTGAACAAGAAAATTTTTATGCACAAGAAATAAGTTACATGTGTGTAAATCGATCAACTTTGACAATATTTAATGCGTCAAATCGGCTAAAATATGTATAGTAGATATGGTTTTTTGGAATTTAAGCTCGGAGAGGGGAAGGAATTAGTATTTGTACACATTTTATAATTCTCTCTATTAAAAACCATATATTTAAAAAAAAAAAAATTATTTTAATTTTTCTATATATATGTATAAAATCGTAAATGAGTCTAATTGACTAGCTCCGGCAATCTAGAAGTTTAATTATTTATAATAAATTTATTGGGCCCAGTTTTCGAAGAAATGTTTGCTAATAATTTTCTTAAACATCTAACACTTGGTAAATGAAACAGTTGTCTTAGAAGCCTGTAACTTTTTCCAGATTGTTTCTATAAATAAGGGCTAATAGTTTTTCTTGAAAAGTAAATCTTCTACGATACAATAGACAGAGTAGGATGAATACTAATTTCACAAATATCACATATACAGGATATAATAATTACATATCGATAAATTTAAAATTGTAAAGAGGATAATTCCAAAATATTTTTTCATTTATTTTTATCAGAAAATAATTTTAAAAATAATCTTTCGATGAAAAAGTGATAAATATGAAAAGTTTTAAAAAATCTCATTATCGTATACTGTATAAGATAATATTGAAATATAATGCTTAATCTTTTTACAAAGTTAATTTTTTCTCTTGGTTAACTATTTAAATTTTTTATTTGCAATTCTAAAAACATTCTTTGTTGAGATGAAAGACAATTCATTATGAAATTCATATTCTTTCGTAAGCTATATTTTTCTGCCTCTTTCAATCTTAATTTATAATTATGCCGTCTTCAATTGCTTTTGCCTTATATTTTTCGCTAGATAATATAGCTGTCTTTCTTTTACTGGAAAATTATCCTTTGTGCTATAAATTTATGTGCTTAATTATTGTGCTAAAAATAATATACAGGAAGAAGGGAATTAGGAAAAGGAGTAAGTATATATATATATATATATATATAAAATACAAAATAATAATAAAACAAATATTTCTATATATATAAGCATCTTTATGTAACTGATTCATGTTTTTTTTTACAATATACCCATTCGCTCATCATTATCATTATCTATTTCTTTTTCTTTTTCTTCTACATCTTCTGTCCGATCCATTACATAAAGCAAATTATAATTTCACAGATAAAACTAATCCCCCCTAAAAAAAACTCAAAATTTTTAATGTCTCTTTTCGCACTTGAAAAATAACTTCTTATCGCAAGAATATTGAGTCTTTTGATTAGGATTTGTAACAATTTTTCCCCGCACTCCTGTCAAAGTGCAGGGAGGGGTTTTGTCACCTTCGGCCTATCCCTCCTCGGTATCTCCTTCAGGGCGCCAGCTGGTTAGGTCGGGTAACCAGCAACCCTTCCTGAAACATTTTGTCCTTCGGGAACCCTGCCAGGTCCCCGAAGTCCAGACATGCATTTCTCCTCTCGGGCTCGCCAGAGGGACAGGGCGGCATATCCCGGCCGCTCAGTCTCACCTCAGGGCTGGCTTCGCCGGTCCTAGGAGTTCGGGACCCCGTTCCGCCATCCAGGCCTGGAACGGGGGTTCTCCCCTTTCCCCAACACTCCCACAGGATGTTGGGTAAGGAGCGAGAACGATCGCTATCCAGGGGGACTCCAGATCCCGTTCAGGGTGTCTCCGCCTATGGAACAGGACGCCCCGCGATGGCCCTACGGCTCCTCCGGGCTGCGCGCCACTGCTCCGCTGGCTCGACTCTTCCCCTCACGGCCTGAGTGCCTCCCCTCGCTATCTCGGCTAGGATCCAGGGTACCCACGTACTCTCCTGGACTCCTACCGTTCCATTAGGGGTTCGGAATATCCCGGCTGGACTCTTCCTACTCCCCTCCTGGACGTCGGCGGCCTCGTCCCCGTCGACCACCGCAGGCCCACGCCTCACGATGTGGTCGGTCCGACGGCTCACGCACGACTCCCTGACTATCTAGTCTTTCCCCATGATTCCTTTCCTGAGGATCATCCCTGTGGGCTGTCTCTCCCGTCTCGGAGTATCCCGGAGGGTACTCCACGACTTCCTGGGAGCGCCGGAACTTACATCCGGTCTTCCACCAGTCCCACCGGAACTCTCTTAGGCTCCGTTTTCCCCGGGGATACACAGCCCTGACAGTAGGCTCCTGTATCCCGGTTCCCACTTCGCCGCACGATCCAGGAATCTTGGGTCGAAACCTCTTTCCTGCATTTCTCCTCGAAATGCAGTTCCTTTCGTGATCTATATCTATCGTGATTCCTACGAATCCCGATAGATGTCGCCACGTAGTCCATCCGTGATCGATAACATTTTTATATTTCTCTGACGAGAATAAAGGGAACAGGGAATCCTGTTACAGATTACTAACATAGGGAGGATGAACAAGCCTCAATTAACCTTTTCAAGTTTTCTTCATCCAAGTAACTGACTATTTCTTCAGAACAATCATATAGTAATTTAGGAGTACTGGTCAAAAAACAATAGAAAACTTCATTGCATCTTTTCCGTATCTCTTCCCTGCGCATAGCCTTTGTAAAACTACATTTTAACATTCCAGCATATATTGGAAATTTTGTTTTATAATTTTCCGATTGTAAAACATCCACTATATTTTTATTCTTCATATATGCTGACAATAAATCTGTTTCCTTTACTAAGATATCGTAAAATGAACATTTACTATTAATCTTATCACACTTCATGTTTGCGATTTCTTTTATACATTTAACCTCAAAATCACTCGTATCATCATTTCCCATTGACTCTAAAATTTTTTCGTTTACATACAAATTTGCGATTTTCAATTTAATTAAGTGGCGTTTAAAAACTTCAGAAGTTTCAGTACTGAGATGGCCAACTTCTAAGTAATCAGCATCATCATCATCACGACCGTGATCATCATCATCTTCATCATGATCATTATCATGAACATAATCATCATCATTATCATCATCATCTTCATCGAGATCATCATCATTAACATAATCATCATCATCAGAGTCAGAGTACCATTCCATATTGATAACATCTGTGAATTTCCAGCCAGGAGGAAGAAGTGCTTCATTACGTAGATCAATAAAATCAAAACCAGAGCCATACTCCAGAAGAGTCGTAACCACATCTTGATGATTTTCTTCAAAAGCAATGTAAAGTGCTGTTCTACCATAATCATCTTCAGAGTTAACATCAGCACCAAAATTCAAGAGAATCTCCGTAATTTCCCGGAAACCTTTTTCAGCAGCCAACTGCAGTGGTGTGATATTATTTCTCATTTTATAATTAACGTTTGCATTATATTCAAGAAGAATTTTAACAATTTGTGTATTTCCCTTTTGAATAGCCATATGAAGTGCTGTCATACCATCTTTAGTTTCAGCGTCTACTTTAGCGCCCTTAATATCAGTTACATAATGCAGAAGAGTTTTAACGATTTCCATGCATTCCTTCTCAACGGCATTAACCAATAGTTTAGGATATTCTTTTATAGAAGCTCTATTAGCTAAAAGTAGGTTGGTAATTTTTACGTTGGCAGTCCTAGTAGCATAATATATTGGAGTTCTTCCTGAACAATCTTGAGCATTTATATCAGCTCTATAGTTTATTAATAATTTAACCATTTCTTCTTGTTTATTTACAACTGCAGTATGTAAAAGTGTAAAACTTCCCAAATATTCTGAGTTATGCAACAAATTGACATCAGCACTAGATTTGAATAAGCTTTCAATAACTTTCAAATACCCATTGCCAACAGCATCATGTAATAATTCACCATCATTGGCATCTGAGAGATTAATGCAAAAACCATATTCTAGAAGAGCCTCAACTATCATTTCATACTCTTCTCCATATCTAAGAATTGCAGTTTTAAGAGAACTTCGGTTATTTTCATTATTAATATCAGGGTAATACTTTAAAACATCCTGAACAATCGATATACATCCTCTTTCAACAGCGTAGTGTAGTATAGTCTTGCCATGCTTATCCTGATCATCAACGTTAGCTCCACGTTGTAAGAGTAGTCTTGCAACTGATCTATGACCTTTTTCGATAGCGATATGAAGTGGTGTTAAATTATCATTTGTACAGGTATTAATATCAGCGCCTTTATTCAAGAATAATATCACAGCATCTTCATAACCTTCCTCACAAGCAACATAAAGAGGGGTTATATTATCTAACCCTCTAATATTAATATTGGCACCATTATTTAAAAGTAGCGTGGCAACTTTTTCATCATAATATCTAGCAGCAAGATGTAGTGGTGACAAACCTAGTTTCTCTAATGAAGTATCCATAGAATTAACCTCAGCATCACGTTCTAAAAGATATTGAACGATTTGTGAACATTTTACTTTAACTGCGATGTGAAGTGGGCTAATGTGATATTTGTCTCTTGCATTAACGTCAGCGTTATGCGATAAAAGTAACTTGGCGATTTCAACATTTCTATAATCAATCGCATAGAAAAGCGAAGTTCTACCATCAGGAATTGCAACATTTACATCACAACCTCTGTCTAGAATCATTTTAACAACTTCAATGTCATTCTGCATACAAGCAAAATGAAGAGGAGTATTAAAATGCTTGGTACCATTGAAATCTACTGCAGCCCCACTTACTAAAAGTAGTTTAGCGATCTCTATATGTTTATGCTTAAGAGCACAGCAAAGTGCAAAATATCCTCCTTTCAAACATGCTTCTGAGTAAGAATCGATTAGGTTTCTTACTGTTTCTAATTTTCCTTCAATAGCAGCAGCAAATAAACGGTCTCTTATATGCCGATCAAGTAGCATGATTGATTACTGATGATACGTAATAATTTGAAACTTCGATGAAATATTAATAAAGTCTAGGTAAATAAAATATTATTTATAGTATTTAACTCAGTAATTAAAATACAATATCTTGTACAATAATTTAGACGCCGTAATAAATCAGATGCTTATATGCACCCTTCTTTAAAATGCACTAAAAAGGTTTAATAGAAACCACTGTGTGTAAATTTGGAAGTATCACGCGGAGTTATAAGGTAGCAAAATCACCAAAACTTGCAACTTCCTTCTGTGTCCTCACTTCGCATAATACTGAGACCAAGAAGGTTATACCAACAGCTTAAATCAAACGCAAAAATATCCCCCTTAAAATCTAATTGACCAATCAGAATCGTACAACTAGACGAAAAGGCGTGTCTCTTGAGCGGTCATATACGTGGCATAAAATAACCGCTCAAGGGACACGTAGCAGTATCCCCTCTTAAAAATTAATTAACCAATGAGAGTCGTACAACTAGCCAAAAATGGAAAGTGAGATATACTGGACATCTTACATGTGATAGACTGTTTGACTCTTTTATTCTTTTAAGCATTTCTTACTTGGCCACTATTTTCCCTCTGTTTTATCTCCTTCGATGTAAAACATGGCTGATTTTTCAACAATTTTTCACAAATAACAGTTTTAAAGATTTTGACCACTTTTCTCCGAATTTTTTGACGAGACTAGTCTTAAGTGATCCTCTTAGACGAAAAAGAGAATCAGTGCCATTGGAGAAAGTACACAGTAGCAAATATAAAAAAATATTAGATGAAACTGATCGTCTTTCAGAAAAATCAAAAAATTTAAGCTACATAAAAGCTAAACCAAGAAGTTTATATAGAATAATCAATGATAATAATTGACATTTAAGTAATATTATAAATACGTAATTTTCTATCTTTATTTATTCAAAATTGGTTTTATTTGTAATTTTCATATAAATAACGAAGCATGTTTAAGAAAAGGTCAATAGAAACAGACAGTATTAAGAAAATACAAAAGGATTTTTCCCAGCAAACAATGGAAAGAGGTAGTCTTAAGAAGGTATTTTAAGTTATTGCTTTTACATAATGATATATTAAAATTAAAATTTTTTTATATCATTAAAGTTAAGAAAAGTTACAGATTTCTATCAAGCGAGATATCAAACTGATAATTTTAAGGAATTATTTCTTAAACGTTATTATTTTTGGATTTTGAAACACATGTACTTTCCATTCTGGCTGGGTTTATACAGGGTGTAACAAAATAACCCCACTTCCTTAAAGCGGGGTGGTTCCTGACGCTATTCTAAGAACTTTTTCCTTACGCCATTTTTTAATCTAAACCATAATTTTCCAGATATTCAATGGTAAAGATGCCATTATATAGACAGAGTCACTCTGACAGTTGAAGTGAGATAGCATTTCTCTGTCTCACTTCAATTATCTGTCTGTCTTTTTTGAACTAATAGTATTTATATTATTGAATATTTCGAAAGTTAAGGTTTAGATTAAAAAATTGCAAAAAAAAAAAAAGTTCTTAGAATAGCGTGAGGAATCACCCCCTTTAAGGAAGTGCGGTTGTTTTGTTATACCCTGTATAACATATTATTAGAGTTAAGTTTCCAATAAATATTTTAATGAGTATTTTAATAAAAGATCAATACAAGATTTTATATTTTCACTTAGAAGGACAGGAACCTACCAGTTCTACCTAGTTTCCCTCGTATATCAAATGTAATATAGTTTTCTGAAGCCCAAAAAAAATGTTACATTCAACAATGTATTAATATCCCAGTTATAAAATAAATGTAAATTACTTATAATGAAACAGTAATATGTTGAAAAATTTTACAGTTGCAGTTATAACTCTAAGCTGATTACTCATTTACTACATTTTGCAATTTCGAACGATCTCTGTGCAATAATAGCGCAATATTTATTCGCGCATATATCTTTGCGCTTATTACGTAGATAATTGAACAATTTTTTTATATCTTCTTTAGATGATAGCTCTTCTCTGTTTTGTCTTTTATTTCGTGTAATTGTTCATTGATTCACCATAGTCTTCATCTAACAATTTTTAAAATTTATTTACATTGTTTCCTCCTGTATCATCATCCATTTTTATTGTTTCTGTAAATAGAAGATTTCCGATTTTTTGCAACGAAGTACCCAAAGATGTAGCTACTGATAGAGCTCTAAAAGTATTTGTTTCTGGATTAAAATGGGCGACATCATTTACTGCAGAGATACATGAATCATACATTGCAGGTTTATAAATAGAAGAAAAATCAGTAATATTGATATTATATTTTTTAACAGAGATTAAAAACCGTTCTATTAATCGCAATTCTGCTCGAATCATATCATGATATCTCTGATTCTTGAATTTTTTACATAATTTATTTCCTCGAAGAATTATTAATTTATCATATCGAATAATTCGAATTATTTCGTCATCCCGTAAAACAGGAAATATAACATTTCTCAGCATATCGCAGGCCCCCCGCAATGATGCATTCTAGCTTCTACCTTTCGACAAAGATCTTTAACCCTTCTTCTAACACTTTCTTTGTGACAGTTTGCAAAATAATTATTATTCTTATTCTTCTTATTATTATTATTAATTATTCTTTGAATAACAACCACTACATTTCCCACAATTTATGAAGTCTAATGACGTCTTCTTTAATTCACCATTATTAAATCGACCGACTTTGTTGTGAATGAAATCACCTTTCTTTCTAATAATATCTATAATTTGTCTTCTTTCTAATGTTTCTGTATAAAAAAATATTATATTAATCATACATATAATTTAAATAGTTTATTTACTTTCAAGATATTCAATAATGAAAACCACTCTGTTTCATTTAAACTATCTGTCTGTCCCTGTCTTACTAATAATATATTTATTATTGAATATCTCGAAAACTAAGCACTAGATCAAAAAATGGTAAAGGACTTCTCGACATGGTTTACCCTCAGAAATAACCCTATTCGAAGAGGCGGTTTGGAATAGCCTTAATACATATAAAAAAAATAAAAAAATAACGAATGCCGGCACGGATAGAAAGCAAAAATCAAAGAGACCGTAAGCAATATAAAAATGATTTATTGTAATTATAATTTAAGAAACAATAATAAAATAAAAATAATAATGAACAATATTCACTTGTTTTACAATCGGTTTCGGCTTCTCATTAAAGATAAAAATCCGTAATCGGTCCTTTCGTCCTCGTTGGAAGTTCCAGGATGCCTACGGCTCGCCGATTCCAGTTAAAAAGAGAATATTAAAAGATAGGTCCTGTTGCGGACGAATCGCTTTGCTATGATCTTGCAATAAAACACAATTGGCGTAATTGTCCTGCTGCGGACCCTTTCTAATGACCCTGATGCGGATCAAACTCAATTTTTGTACTGCAACGTACAGGTAACGAAAACTGATCGAAAGTTCTAGTTGGTTCGTTGTATCAAAAACTATATTACGTACGTCTGATCTATATGGAATCAGTTAATACACTGCGCTGGTCGCAACGCGCAAGGAAAACATGAAAAATAGAAACCTTAAGAAAAGAACCCATTGTCCTTAATTAGGAAAATTCCGCAAGAGGGAGTAATTAGATGCGGAAACTCATATAGGAATCAAAAGGTTCACAGCGCCCCCTGACGGCTTCACATGAAACACCATTGAATCCCAAACATTTTCCGCCCGCCTTTCGTCAACGCAATTGACGAAAAATAATTAATCGCTTTCGATCGGAAGCGGGCAAATCTTAACAATTGGTCTTTGCATTGTTGAGCCATGAGTACGAACCGTAACAACACGCACACGCCCGTCCTTACCAGGATGAACCTTAATAATACGAGCAAGAGGCCATTTTGACGGAGGATATCTCTCGTCCTTGACCAAAACAAGCATTCCCTCTTTAAGAGAATCAACTGGGGTTTTCCATTTGTAAATAGATTGCAGATGTTGCAAGTAACCATTTGACCAGGAGCGCCAAAAACCTTGCAAATCATTCTGAATCTTCTGCCACCGACTCAATCGGTTGATTTTCACATCCTTCAAAGACGGCTCAGGAATGGAAGAAAGCGATTGACCAATTAAAAAATGACCAGGAGTCAGAACAGCCAAATCGTCAGGGTCATTAGTCATTGGACACAAAGGTCGCGAATTCAGAACACCCTCTATCTGGATAAGAAGAGTGTTCATTTCCTCATATGTAAGGAGTTGATTACCAATAACCCGACGCAAATGAAACTTCACAGCCTTAACTCCGGCTTCCCATTTCCCTCCAAAATGAGGAGCAGAAGGAGGATTAAATAGCCATTGTGTCTCGTCATTACTGATTAACGAAGCAATTTCAGTTAACGAAATCGAAGCGGCCTTGAACAACTTTTTTAATTCTTTATTCGCTCCTTGAAAATTAGTACCACAGTCACTTCTCAGAGTTGCACAAATGCCTCGCCTAGACGTAAACCGGCGGTAAGCGGCTAAAAAAGCATCCGTGGTATACTCCGTGACTAGTTCCAAATGAAGAGCAGAAGTCGAAAAACAAACAAATAACGAAATATACGCTTTATACGTAATTCTCGATCTTCCTTTACCTGATTTCAAGGTAATTGGTCCGGCATAATCAACACCGGAATGTAAAAAAGGTCTAGATGGATTGACACTAGAAGATGGTAACTGACCCATGATCTGCTGTGCGGTCTGACGTCGGTAACGAGTACAGGTAACGCACTTGAGAATAAAAGACCTGATAGGATTACGACCACCAAGGATCCAAAACTGATCACGAATATGAGCAAGAGTGACTTGAGTTCCTCCATGCAAAGTTTGAAAGTGACTATGCCGTATAATAAGAAGTGCTAAGGGGTTATGATTTGGAATAATCATAGGATGTTTAGCACCTTCAGTTAAAAAAGAAGAGTTTAGCCGACCTCCGACACGAAGAACACCAAAAACATCAATGAAAGGAGTCAAACTAACTAAAGGGTTAGACGATGGCAAGGGTTGACCAGAACGAATCAATGCAAGTTCTGATTTAAAGTGCAAGGCCTGAATATATTTTACCCAAAACATTTTTGCTATCCGAACGTCTTTTGGAGAAATTGGTGTTGTAAGTGAAAGAGAAGAAGGGAGTCTTTTGAAACGTAAAATGGCACGTTGACAAAGAACAGTAATTCTGAGAAGCCGAACTAACGAAGAGTACCGTGTGAGCAAAGACCAATAACTTAGAGAATCAGAAACACGATTAAAATGAATCAATTTAGAACATTCTTCCAAATTATGACTAATAACTTGAGTTTGAAGGTGAACAGGCCAAATTGATGAATCCTGTGTAAGCCAAGAAGGTCCAGTCCACCAAAGGTCATTATCAGTTAACTGAGGTGGCGAAATACCCCTAGTAGCAAGATCGGCAGGATTGTTATTACCAGGAACTAATTTCCAATTAGCTCGAGGCAACGACTCTTGAATGAATGAAACGCGGTTAGCAACGAATTCCTTCCATCGCGATGGGTTGTGAGAAATCCATGTATGAACGATGGAAGAATCCGTCCACAGAAACAAATTATTCATTTGAATATCAGATGATTTTAGAAACTGTAAAACTAGTTTAGTTAATAAAACAGCTCCCAGCAATTCTAACCGAGGAATAGTAACTCTTTTCAAGGGTGCAACTTTAGTTTTGGAACAGACGAAAGTAATTTTAGGTTTATCATTAGAATTTCTAATCAGTAAGTAAATAACAGCAGAAAACGCGAATTTTGATGCATCACAGAACCCGTGAATGTCAACATGAGAATCGGACCTTGTACCAAGCCATCGTGGCACGTTAATAGTCTGAAGACATTCTAATTGCGAAACAATTAAATCCCACTTTTTGGATAAATCAATTGGCAATTCATCATCCCAGCCTGCTTTAAGTAACCATAAATCTTGCAAGAGAATTTTTGCTGGAATAATAACAGGAGATAAGAACCCTAAAGGATCGAAGATGCGTGATATTGCCGACAAAATTGTCCGTTTACTAGAAACTCTAGGTTTAACGAATTTGATTGAGAATTGAAAAGAATCTAAAACAGGATTCCAATTTAATCCAAGCGTAGACACCAGATTGTCATGAAATAATTCCACTAAACCGTTTTGAGACTTGGATGCATCATTTAAAGAGGACAGCACCTGAGGTTGATTTGCTTGCCACTTTTGCAGTGTAAAACCGCCCGCCTTACAGAGCTCAACCAGCTCTAGAACTAAACTAGAAGCTTGCTCGACAGTATCGGCTCCTCCAAATATGTCGTCAACATATCTTCCTCGATCGAGTGTAAGAGCTGCTAACGGTCGAGTCTTTCCCTCATCTTCGATAAGTTGAGAGACAGTGCGAAGAGCTAAAAATGGTGCACAGGCTAATCCGTATGTGACAGTGGTCAGATGATAGTGGACCGAATTTCCTTTATCATCCTTCCAAAGTATACGTTGGAAATCCCAATCATCACGATGAAGCTGTATCTGACGGTACATTTGCTTCATATCCGTACCAAATACAAAAGAAAATTTACGAAACCAAAACAAAACATCAAAAATATTAGTCTGGAGTTTTGGACCTATGTGAACAATATCATTAAGAGAGACACCATTGGAAGTTTTACTAGAGCCATTAAAAACAACTCTCAACTTTGTTGTCCGGCTGTTAGGGCGCAAAACTCCATGATGTGGTAGATAATAAGTGTTTGGATTATGAAGATTATGTTCTGGAACCAAAGCCATATGGTCAGATTGGTGATAATCTTCCAAGAATTCTTTGTATAAAGCAAAGTATTTTGGATCTTTTGAAAATCTATGAAAAAGCTGATTGAGTGAAGCATAAGCTCGATCTTTGGAATTTCCCAATGTAGTCGAAGCAGATTTAAATGGGAGACGGACAACGTATCTGCCAGCACTCGTTCTTCGATGAGTAAGTCGGAAATGATCCTCGCATTCTTGTTCATCAAAAGACAATCCGGAATTAGAAAATCCGACAACTTCTTCTAATTGCCAAAAATTTTGTAAGAGTTCCTGTATTTTATCATCGACTGAGATATGGAAAGAACTAACAGTATTAGTGCCAGGAAATGGACCGGAAATTATCCAACCAAATATGGTGTTGCGAGCTATTGGCTCACCCTTTTGGCCTTTTCTTAAACCCTCAATTACGATATCACCGTAAAAATCACCGCCGATTAGAATGTCAATGTGGCCAGGAGACTGAAATTCAGGATCTGCCAAATGCAATGACTGAAGATGAGAATAGGAGGACAAAGAGAAGTTACCTGTTTGAAATTTCGAGGTAATCCGACGAAGAGTTTGTGCTGAAATAACGCACTCTTCCTCTGAAGGGAAGCTAGGTTTTATCTTAAAAGAAATTAACCCTTTCGTCCTTCCAGCCTTAACACCACCAATGCCAATCAGATTGATACCACTATCAATCACAGGACGTTTGAGGAATTGAGCTAGTGATGTTGTCACCAAAGAAACTTGAGAACATGGATCAATTAATGCTTTAACAATAATAGAAACACCCTGATCAGATGTTACTACCACCTTAGCCGTTGATAACAAAACGACTTTTTCCGAATTTGATTGTCCAAGATGAACTATTGCCGATGAATCAGCAGAAACTGGGTTCTCAGCTGGGTGTTTAATTTGTGAAACAGCTACTATTGAACTGGTCTGAGATTGGTCAGGTTGAATGTTTTGAGATGAAGCGAAATGCAAAATAGTATTGTGCTTTTTCCCACACTTGGTACAACGACGAATCGAACGGCATTGGTTAACAAGATGCTTTCCTAAACAGTTGAAACAGATCTGATGCTTTTTCACAAACATACGCTTCTGTTCCAACGATTTGTTCTGGAAGGTTATACATCGGAAAAGAAAGTGTCCACCCTGGCAAAGAATACATTTTTGTTCAAATTTCGGTTCCGAGACAGATTTCTGTTGAACTGTATGAACTATACGAGTATTCTTACGTTCATGGGAAGTAGATGCTTTGGAATTAGATGAGTTTTCAAAGGCTTTGATAGACAATAATCTCGTTGTCATAAAACTCATCAACTGACGCCAGGTTGGAGGTTCTTTACCGCCACCCAAATGTTTCTCCCATGCCCTTATAGATGCAGAATCCATTTTATGGACAGTTATGAAAACTAAAAAATCATCCCAGTATTCAACAGGTCTACGCAGCATCTCGAAGGTTCGGTAAATTTGTATCACCGACGTATACAGGGATTCCAGCTCTAAAGCTGATTCATGGTTCATTTTCTTCAGTGCCAATAAAGATCGAAACGATGAATCAAGAAGAATCCGACGATTTTCGAAAAAACGAAACTAAGGATTCCCATGCGGTATCAAAATTATCCCCGGTTATAGGGGTGTTTTTTATTAAAGCAGCTGCAGTCCCAGTTAAACTGGTATTAAGATATTGTAATTTTTCCACTGCAGACAAAGAAGAATTCGAAAGAACTAATGACTCAAATAGACTCTTGAAAGAAAGCCACTCATCACTGTTGCCATCAAATTTGGTCAACTCGATCCTGGGCAAACGGTGACCAGAAAAGACTACGACGGATGGATTCGAACCTTGTGAAGTGGAAGGTGTAGATGAAGAACGTTCTCGATGAGAACTTACCTGATCCGCCATGCTTTGCATTCTCTCAAGAGAATCCAAATAAGACTCATGGGTATTCCCATAAACATCATCCTGGAAATATGCGTGTTGCTCGGCCCTCAGCTTCTCATGCGAAACAAGCCTCCGTACTGATAACAATATGGCCTCGTGCAACAAATTGAATTTGTCCCAATTTTCTTTCAAATTTGTTAATCGGGTTTGAATACGCTGAATCGTTATAGATTCACGACCATTTCGAGTAAAATTATCATAAGAACGTTGAATTAATCTGGAAATCTGGATCTGCTGATCCAGTCGATTTTCGACGTGTTCCAGTCTCATGATTCCAACTTTCCCCGTATCCGGCTCGAAGGACCAAAAAATATTCGAAGAGGCGGTTTGGAATAGCCTTAATACATATAAAAAAAATAAAAAAATAACGAATGCCGGCACGGATAGAAAGCAAAAATCAAAGAGACCGTAAGCAATATAAAAATGATTTATTGTAATTATAATTTAAGAAACAATAATAAAATAAAAATAATAATGAACAATATTCACTTGTTTTACAATCGGTTTCGGCTTCTCATTAAAGATAAAAATCCGTAATCGGTCCTTTCGTCCTCGTTGGAAGTTCCAGGATGCCTACGGCTCGCCGATTCCAGTTAAAAAGAGAATATTAAAAGATAGGTCCTGTTGCGGACGAATCGCTTTGCTATGATCTTGCAATAAAACACAATTGGCGTAATTGTCCTGCTGCGGACCCTTTCTAATGACCCTGATGCGGATCAAACTCAATTTTTGTACTGCAACGTACAGGTAACGAAAACTGATCGAAAGTTCTAGTTGGTTCGTTGTATCAAAAACTATATTACGTACGTCTGATCTATATGGAATCAGTTAATACACTGCGCTGGTCGCAACGCGCAAGGAAAACATGAAAAATAGAAACCTTAAGAAAAGAACCCATTGTCCTTAATTAGGAAAATTCCGCAAGAGGGAGTAATTAGATGCGGAAACTCATATAGGAATCAAAAGGTTCACAGCGCCCCCTGACGGCTTCACATGAAACACCATTGAATCCCAAACAAACCCCCTTGAAGGAAAATAAATTTTATAATTTTTTTTTGTTTTTCTAAAAATACACTATTCTCTCCAATGTCACCGAAATGAAAGCTTTAACAGAAAATATTTGCAATAAATAATTTCACAATATTGAATGTGCAAGCTTGCAATTGTTTTTATAACTAGTAAATTGAGAAATTTGAACATGAAAATTTTTATGCACAAGAAATAAGTTACATGTATGTAAATCGATCAACTTTGAAAATATTTAATGAGTCAAATTGGTCAAAATAGGTATAGTTGTTCGAGGTATAAGTGGATTCAACACAGCTTTCCTTATGAAATAAGAATTCTTTATTGTTAATTGAAAAGAAAAACTGTACATATATAATAAGAGATCTCATGCTCTGAGCTGACACTTATTTCGGGAGATATGTACAAGTTCGACAGACTGAAACACAGTTCAAAACGACAGTGATCGAGAAGATCAAGATCACACATCCGTACCAACTTCGCCATGTGTAGGCAACTTAAGAAAAATAAAACTAGTCTAGGCATATCCCAAAACCAAAAGTCCCCATAAACACTGGAATATGTATCTTAACAGTAGTAGATATGGTTTTTGGAACTTAGGCCTGGAGAGGGGAAGGAATTAGTATTTGTATAAATTTTATAATTTTATTAAAAACCGTATATTTAAAAAAAAATTATTTCAATTTTTCTATATATATATAGTAATAAAATCGTAAATGAGTCAAATTGACTAGCTTCGGCAATCTAGTGTTAAATTATTTATAATAAATTTATTGGTCCCAGTTTTCAAAAAAATGTTTGCTAATAATTTTCTTAAACATCTAACACTTGGTAAATGAAACAGTTGTCTTACAAGTCTGTAACTTTTTCCAGATTGTTTGTCTAAATAAGGGCTAATATTTTTTCTTGAAAAGTAAATCCTCTACAATACAATAGACAATAGGATGAATACTAATTTCACAAATATCACATATACAGGATATAATAATTACATATTCATAAATTTAAAATTATAAAGAGGGTAACTTCAAAATATTTTTTCATACATTTTTATCATAAAATAACTTTAAAAATAATCTTTCTATGAAAAAGTGATAAATATGAAAAATTTTTTTAAGTATCACCCTCTCATCACTTAGATTTATGGATCATTGTCGTATCCTGTATAAGATAATATTGAAATATAATGCTTCATCATTTTACAAAGTTAATTTTTTCTTTCGGTTAACTATTTAAATTTTTTATTTGCATTTCTAAAAACATTCTTTGTTGAGATGAAAGAGAATTCATTATGAAATGTATATTCTTTCGTAAGATATATTTTTCTGCCTCTTTCAATCTTAATTTATAATTATGCAGTCTTTTTGACATCTTCAATTGCTTTTGCCTTATATTTTTTCCTAGATAATATAACTGTTTTTCTTTTACTGTAAAATTATCCTTTGTGCAATCAGGAGACTCGGTAGAGTCTCCCGCCAAGTAGTATAGCCTTACAGTCACGTCATGTGCTACTGTACGCGAGACACCGAGTATCCTTTTCCCGAAACATTAAAAATTTTGGGTCGATTTTTTGAAGAAATTTTAATGTCAAAATATGTTTTGACACATTCTGAAACTTATTAAAGAAAAAAAAAAATTTCGTATAAATGCACTAAAATGCATAAAAAGTGCAGTAGCCTAATTTTTTCAATTTTTCAATTTTTGAAAAGTGTATGTTCAGTTCCGTCGTCGTCATCGTCGTCATCGTCGTCGTCGTCGTCGTCGTCGTCGTCGTCGTCTCCATCTCCATCTCCATCTCCATCTCCATCATTTTCGCACCGCTTGAAAGCGTGCCATTAGTGACGTCAGAGCGTGACGTCATATGGCAACATATTGCGAAGTATAACGAGTTCCGAAGCAAAATTGTCGGAAGTAATGCGACAAAAAATTCTAAATTTTGATTGTTTATTAATTTTCGAACGTCTTGAAAACGTAGTATTAGTGACGTCAGAGCGTGACGTCAAATGGCAACATATTGCGAAGTATAACGAGTTCCGAAGCAAAATTGTCGGAAGTAATGCGACAGAAAATTCTAAATTTTTATTGTTTACTAATTTTCGAACGTCTTGAAAAAGTAGCATTAGTGACGTCATAGCGTGACGTCAAATGGCTACATATCGCGAAATAACGTGTTCTGAAGCAAAATTGTCGGAAGTAATATGATTTATTAATTTTCGAACATCTTGAGAATTTAGCATTAGTGACGTCAGAGCGTGACGTCATATGGCTATATATCGCGAAATAACATGTTCCGTATCTAAATAGTCGGAAATAATGTTAAAAATTATTATTATTTATTACTTTTCGCACCTTTTGAAAACATGCCACTAGTGACGTCAGGGTGTGACGTCATATGGCATGAAATAGCGAAATATGTTCTCCGAACATAATTAGAGATGGAAATAATTAAAAAAAATATTATAAATTTTTACTTTTCGCCACCCTTGAAAATCTGCAATTAGTGACATCAGAGTATGACGTCATAGGGCATGAAATAGCGAAATGCGTGTTCCGAACCTAAATAGATGGAAATAATTAAAAAAAAATATTATAAATTTTTACTTTTCGCCACACTTCAGAATCTGCAATTAGTGACATCAGAGTATGACGTCATAGGGCATGAAATAGCGAAATACGTGTTCCGAACCTAAATAGATGTAAATAATTTGAAAAAGATATTTATTATACATTTTTACTTTTAGCCACCCTTGAAAATCTGCCATGGTTGATTACAGTGCGTGACGTCATATAGCTATATATGGCGGAATATATTCTTCCGAACCAAAATACATGCAAATAACTTGAAAAATATATTATAAATATTTACTATTTTTGACTTTTGGCACCTTTTGAAAATCTGTTACCAGTGACGTCAGAGCGTGACGTTATAGAGCATGAAGTAGCGAAATACTTGTTCCGAACTTAAATAGATGGAAATAATTTGAAAAAAATATAAATCAGGAGACTCGGTAGAGTCTCGCGCCAAGTAGTATAGACTTAGAGTGACGTCATGTGCTACTGTGCGCGAGACACCGAGTATCCTTTTCCCGAAACATCAAAAATTTTAAGTCGATTTTTTTAGGAAATTTTAACGCCAAAATATGTTTTGAGGCATTCTGAAGTTAATTTACGAAAAAAAAAAAAAAAAAAAAAAAAAAAATATATTTTTGCTTAAATGCACCAAAATGCATGAAAAGTGCAGTCGCATAAATTTCTTAATTTTTCAATTTTTGAAAAGTGTATGTTCAGTTCCGTCGTCGTCATCGTCGTTGTCGTCGTCGTCGTCTCCATCTCCATCTTTTTCGCACCGCTTGAAAGCGTGCCATTAGTGACGTCAGAGCGTGACGTCATATACGCAGTTATAGAGAAATACCCTGTTCTAAGCCTATATTATCGGAAATAGTGTTGAAAATGTTATAACTTTTCGTAGCAAATTAATTTTATCATTTATTATTAATATTATTTTCATAAATAATAATTAATAAATAATAAATTATAGTTTTATTTTTTTAACCATTTTCATTTGCGAATAATTGTAATAATAAATGAATAATAATTAACTATTATTTAATTATTATTTTCTGTTGACTTTTCGCAATCCTTGAAAACATGTCATTAGTGAAGGTCAGAGCGTGAGGTCATATGGTAGCTATATATCGCGAAATACTGCGTTCCGAACCTAAAGTATCGGAAGTAATGTGACAGAAAATTCTAAATTTTTATTATTTATTAATTTTCGCACGTCATGAAAACGTGCCACTAGTGACGTCATAGTATGACGTCATGTTGCTATATTTTGCGAAATACAGTGTTTTAAACCTAAATTGTCGAAAATAATGTTAAAAAATATTATAAATTTTTAACGCTTATGCATTTTTTTATTTATTATTTATATTATTAATATAAATAAACAAAATATTAAAAATAATTGATAATTAATGTAGATTAATTTTTTTTAAAGAACCCCACCTACCACTTTTCACCTCCCGCGTAGCCACCTAACACTTTCCGCATATCTGCATTCCAACTACCACCTCCCGTATAACCAATTCTTATCTCCCCCATATCTGCATTCCACTTCTCAATTCCCACCTTCCAACTCCTATCTTCCATCTCACACTTTAACGTTCAATTCTTAAAATATTCAATGATAAAGGCATTATAAATACAGGGTGTTTCTGTGAGGTAGGGCCAAATCTTAAGGGTTGTAAAGAGGATGATTCTAAGACAATTTTTCATATATAATATGTTGATCTAAAGCGTAGGTTTTGAGATGTTTAATGAGAAAGGTACTATTAGTTAGACAGAGAGAGTGAGTTGGTTGAAGTGAGATAACGCTATTCTATCTCACTTCAACTATCTATCTGTCTCTGTGTAACTAATAGTACATTTCTAATTAAATATCTCAGAAACTAAGATTCAGATCAAAATGGGGTACATGAAAAATCACCTCAGAATAACCCCCTTTACAACCATTTAAAATTTGGCCGTATCTCACTGAAACACCCTGCATAAACTACTAGATAGATACTGATAGATAAGTGAAGTGAGACAATGTTACTCCATCTCACTTTAACCAATCAAACTAATTGCATCTTTGTCATTAAAAATTTTTAAAACTAAGTTTCAAATAATAAATATTCTTTTAGAATTATTTTGTGTACAACCCTTTAAAATTTCGAAGAGAATCCTTATTACATCCTGTATTTAAAAAAGTATTCTTTCCATAGAGGAAGAAAAATTTTCGCTGGAACATATATAGGTAATACTTTTGTACATATTAATCTATCCTCTATCCTTCTTGAATATTAATCGAGATATATAATATATTTTCTGTCTTCCAACAGACGATGATTGACAGAGGGGTTTTAAGGGGAATATATGGTGAATGATATTTTGATAGATTGTATCCTTGTTTATGCATGTTCATGCATGTCTATATTTATTAGACTGTCTTTTTTCATGAAGGAAGAAGGAGAGGTATCACTAGAACATATAAGCAATCGTACATTCTTCTATCTTACATTATTATATTAATTCTGATAATATAATGATGATGTCCTTCTTCCTTTTTATATATATATTGTCAATTTCTCTTATATCAGTGACACTCGTATCTTTTTATCTGTCTGCCAATATACGTTAATTGACAAAGGGATATCTGATAATGATTTTCGTTTTTTAAATATATTATATCAAAGAATTGTTAATCAATATGTATTAAAAGATAGAGAGAAAGATATGAGTGTCATTCATACGAGAGAGATCATGGATGTATGTTAAAAAAAAGAAGAGAGAATATATTATTATCTGAATTAATCTAAGAAGGATACACGAATGTACGATGGTATTGTCTTTATATTACAGTGACAATTCCCCGTATTCCTCTATGAAAAAGAACAGACTAATAAATATAAGCATGCACGAGCGGTTGTCTGATAAGGATAGTGCGATAGAGATACATACAATGTCCGCGGAATTAACCTACTCTACAAGCATATACCTTGTCTTTCATTAGCATTAAATAAGGATACAAACTGTCAAAATGTCTCCCACCATATATATTCCCCTTACAACCCCTCCGTCAATCAACGTGTATTGGAAGACAGAGGAAAGAGATGCAGGTGTGATTGACATGAGAGAGATCACGAATCTGTGTTGAAAGAAAGAAGAGAGAATATATTATTTCTGAATTAATCCAAGAAGGATAGACTAATGTACGACGAAATTGCCTATACGTTCTAGAGATACTTCCCCTTCTTCCTCTATGAAAAAGGACAGTCTAATAAATATGGGCAGGTATGAGTAGCTGTCGAATAAGGAGAGCAATAGAGTTATCCTTGTCTTTCAATAGCGATAAACAAGGATAGAAATGATCAAAATGCTTCCCACCTTATGTTCCCCTTAAAACCCTTCTCTCAATCCACGAGTATTGAAAGAGAGAGAAAACGATAGAAGTGTCATAGGCATAAGAGAGACCGTCAATAAGTGTTGAAATGAAGAAGAATTTCTCCCTCTTCTCTAAGAAACGTAAACAAAACAAATTTGACTGAATAATAAAATCGACGAAAGAGATTTACCATTTCTATATATCATACCTCAGTGAACCATCGAACAGATAAGACGTAAGTAATAATAATAATCTTTCTAGCTTATTCTATAAGTTTTATGAAAATAAAATTGCTATTATTAATAATATAAAAATCGTTTTTTTAATTTGTTATAGATTGAAGACTTCATTATATTTTTTAAAAAATAAAGGAAAAAAAATGGAAGCCGAAAATAGTAAGTAAATTTTTATTAATTAGAGTATTATATATTATTATATATTAGGTGTAACAATGACACGTTTTATTGATTGTACTCTTTTACAAGTAAAAGTTTTATTTAATTATTAATCTATTTAACAGATGAAATGGGCCACAATGATGAGACCGCTCGGAGAAACCAGCATCAGATTAATCCTTTTTAAGAGGTGTGACTCTTTTGTAATATCTTGCATCTAAAAGGGTCAAGATGACTACCCTAACATCAGACTTGCTTAAAAGTCGACTGTAAGTTGACTTTTTTGGAATAGTTGAGAAACAGATAACTTTATTACGTCTTAATTTCTGCTGTCTTTTCGTTGTTGATTAAAGTCGATTATAAGTTGATTTTTTTTTCTGGCGCCTTTTCGTTGACGATTGAAGTCTACTTTTAGTCAACTTTTTTAGTAATTTCTGCTTTTAATTAATATTTAATTATGAATAATTAATAATTAATTATTAGTAATTAAACTTAGTTTTTGAGATATTTGATGATAAAGGTATTATTAGTTAGTCAGAGACAGATAGATAGTTGAAATGAGACAGAATGCTGTTATCTGGCTTCAACCAATTGACTGTCTCTGTCTAACTAATTGCACTTTTATCATTAAAAATCTCAAAAACTAAGCTTCAAATTGAAATGTGGTAAATGAGAAAAAACGTCTTAGAATCATTCTGTCACAGCCTCTTAAAATTTCGAAGGACACGATTGTTACACCCTGTATACAGTGTGTTGCAAAATTGACGCACTTCCTTCAAGGGGGTTATTTCTGAGGGTAAACCCTGTCGAGAAGTCCTTTACCATTTTTTGATCTAGTGCTTAGTTTTCGAGATATTCAATAATAAATATATTATTAGTAAGACAGGGACAGACAGATAGTTTAAATGAAACAGAGTGGTTTTCATTATTGAATATCTTGAAAGTAAATAAACTATTTAAATTATATGTATGATTAATATAATATTTTTTTATACAGAAACATTAGAAAGAAGACAAATTATAGATATTATTAGAAAGAAAGGTGATTTCATTCACAACAAAGTCGGTCGATTTAATAATGGTGAATTAAAGAAGACGTCATTAGACTTCATAAATTGTGGGAAATGTAGTGGTTGTTATTCAAAGAATAATTAATAATAATAATAATAAGAATAAGAATAATAATTATTTTGCAAACTGTCACAAAGAAAGTGTTAGAAGAAGGGTTAAAGTTCTTTGTCGAAAGGTAGAAGCTAGAATGCATCATTGCGGGGGGCCTGCGATATGCTGAGAAATGTTATATTTCCTGTTTTACGGGATGACGAAATAATTCGAATTATTCGATATGATAAATTAATAATTCTTCGAGGAAATAAATTATGTAAAAAATTCAAGAATCAGAGATATCATGATATGATTCGAGCAGAATTGCGATTAATAGAACGGTTTTTAATCTCTGTTAAAAAATATAATATCAATATTACTGATTTTTCTTCTATTTATAAACCTGCAATGTATGATTCATGTATCTCTGCAGTAAATGATGTCGCCCATTTTAATCCAGAAACAAATACTTTTAGAGCTCCATCAGTAGCTACATCTTTGGGTACTTCGTTGCAAAAAATCGGAAATCTTCTATTTACAGAAACAATAAAAATGGATGATGATACAGGAGGAAA